>JAWQRO010000472.1:0-38381 GCA_033557835.1 Helochares maculicollis | reverse complement strand
CAGTCAACATTCGGAATGCATCCGCACACTTAATTTCGTTTTTCACACAAAATTTGATACAGGTTCTTTGATCCATTTTTTTGAATAGGTAAAAATCGAAGACGAGCCAGAACACGTGCAAGCAAAGCAGCTGTCAATAATTAGCTGAAAATTCAAAATGGCCAAACTTGTTGGTATAAGTGAGAGACACGAGTACCAACATAAAGCCACAAACAAATCGAAATTCGAATATACGTAACCCGCGAAAATTCAAAATTCGCGATACTTATTGAACACACCTCGTATAGGCTTGCATATCGAAACTTTTTCGACAGAGGTGCAGATGAGACGTATATAGTTTTTTCAACATTGCATTGCAACACACTAGGAAACTTTCATAGAAAAATTATTGTGCATGAGACTTCTTGCTATTACTATTATCATATTTACAAAAATCTGAAGCTGCTCTACTCAACATTCCTGTACTAGGGGACTCATGCAATCAGAATAATATTATATTTTTATATTTTACATGTCCTTTAACACTTTTATTATAATCTAGAACTAAACTTCGGTCAACAGACTTAGATAAAGTATTTTACAGGATTTTTTCAACTATTACTTGAATTTTGTCAGAAGTTATAGTCGAGGCTATGTTTTTTTAACAATTTTCAGATCCTTTCAAGATTTGAACCTTGAGTTCCGGAAACATACAATTATAATTTTCAATAGTTTGTTGATTTTTTTTAGAATTTATAGTCGAGGCTATGTGTCTTTAAGAATTTTCAAATCCTTTTAGGATTTGAGGCATGAGTCCATGAAACAAATAATATTTTTCAATAGTTTATTGAATTTTTAGAATTCATAGTCGAGATTATGTTGCTTTAAGAGTTTTTAGGTCCTTACAAGATTTAAACCTTTAGTTCATAAAATACATAATTATATTTTTCGATAGTTTGTTGAATTATTCAGAATTTATAGTTGAGATTATTTTTTTAAGAGTTTTCAGATCCTTTCAGGATGTAAGCCATGCGCTCATGAAACAAATAATATTTTTCAATAGTTTGTTGAATGTTTCAGAGTTTATAGTCGAGATTATGTTTTTTTAAGAATTTTCAGATTCTTTCAGGATTTGAACCTTGAGTTCACGAAACAAATAATTATAGTTTTCAATAATTTGTTAATTTTTTTAGAATTTATAATCGTTTAAATGTGTCTTTGAGAGTTTTCAGATCCCTTCAGGATTTGAGCCATGAGTTCTTGTAACAAATACTGATATTTTTCAACAGTTTGTTAAATTAATCAAAATTTATAGTCGAGATTTTGTTTCTTAAGAATTTTCAGGTCCTTTCAGAAATTAAACCATGAGTTCATGTAATAAATAATGCTATTTTTCAATAGTTTGTTGAATTATTAAGAATTTATAGTCGAGATTTTATTTTTTTTAAGAGTTTTCAGATCCTTTCAGGATTTGAACCTTGAGTTCATGAAGCATGTAATTAATTTTTCAATAGTTTGTTGAGTTTTTAGAATTTATAGTCGAGGATGTGGCTTTAACAGTTTTCAGATTCTTTCAAGATTTGAGCCATGAATTCATGAAACAAATAAAATTTATCAATAGTTTGTTAAATAATTCAGAATTCAAGATTTGAACCTTGAGTTCAGGAAACATATCATTACAATTTTCAATAGCTTGTTGATTTTTTTAGAATTTATAGCCGAGAGTTTGTTTTTAGGAGTTTTCAGGTGCTTCCACGATTTGAACCTTGAGTTCATATGAAATAAATAATTATATTTTTCAATAGTTTGTTGAATTTTTTAGAATTTATAGTCAAAATTATGTTTTAAGAGTTTTCAGATCCTTTCAGGATTTCAACCACGAGTTCATGTAACAAATAATGATATTTTTCAATAGTTTGTTATGTTATTCAGAATTTATAGCCGAGATTTTGGTTTTTTAGAGTTTTCAGGTCGTTTTAGGATTTGAACTTTGAGCTCATGAAACAAATAATTAAAATTTTCAACAGTTTGTTGATTTTTTTAGAATTTATAGTCGAGGTTGTGTCTATAAAAGTTTTTAGATCCTTTCAGGATTTGAACCATTAGTTCATGTAACAAATAATGGTATTTTTTCAATAGTTTGTTGAATTATTCAGAATTTATAGTCGAGATTATGTTTCTTTATGAGTTTTCAGTTCCTTTCAGGACACCAACCTTGAGCTCACGAAACAAATAATTATATTTTTCAATAGTTTGTTGAATTTTTCAGCATCTATCTTTAAGATGTTTTGTGGTTGACTTAGACTACCACTTATTTAATTAAATTAAACTGAGGGATTTTTCAGATTGAATTTATAGTTTTCTTGATTACTTCTCCATATTTCGAAGAAATGTGTTTTTCTCATATGCAAGTCCTTGCTTTGCTCGATTCTTGCGTGATTTTCAACATTTTATAACACTCTATTTGGTATCCTATCTCATTGCTTTTACTGACGATTTATTATTTGTTTTGTGATTACTCGAGACTTTTTCCAAATGTATTGTCATCTGTTTGAAGATATTTTCGTGGGAATAGAACAACGTATTGCTTTGAGAGGGTAATATAAATAAAAAATTGTCTTTTACAAATATGAACCAGACACATTATCTGGATTATAATTAAAATATAGCATTGGCATATTTTTTGCATAACCGAACAATCTAAAAGCGTTAAAAATGTGCCGCAATTGTGATTTTAATTTAGAAATAAAGCGTTAAGGGATATTAAACTGAAATGTATGTATGTATGTATACAAGAGTATTGAATGATTTTTAATTGTAGCGCATATTAAATTATTTAAAAGGGGTATCTTTTTAAATATGTATAATACGCAAATGTAATGCCTTAAAACTGTATTTAAGCGATTCATTATCATACTGTGCTCTCTCAACAGCAGTGAATTGGAACAAGACAGTTTAGTTTTATAATTATTCACTTTCAGGTGGAACGACTAAATTCGGTAATGCTAATAATTTGCACCCCGAGTCGAGATGGTTGCTGGTATGGAGTTTGCAGCCCAGCAGCACAATAATTTTGCAGTGGCCGTCAATACAACCCCCTCCTCCTGTCCGCAACTAGGTTTTCGAGAAGCCGGAGCACAAGCGATGTTCATTTGTCAGTGCACAAATTGCACATATTTGTCAAGAAATTATCTTCGGAGCGGGCTGGATTGGCGCTAATGGGAAATTGTTTCGAATAAGAATCACAAATTGCACCGTTTGTGTTATCGCCCGAGAGCACCGACATAATAAATTCTACATTACTCGGTGAGACTAAACTAATACTTCTCGTTCAGGCGGCTGGTGATGCCTTCTAGTTCCTTTAAGTTTAAAATCATGTCTTTCCAGTAGACTCGATTAATCCTCAGCTCCGATCACGCAGGTCATGGTACTCCGCTTTGCCGATGGAGATAATGTAAAAATAAATACCGATTTTTCTTCTACAGATGTATCGATTAAGCCACGTCCAACCGCCTCTTTCTTGCGATAACTGGCAACGACCATAAAAGTCTAATTGATCTTTAAACATTTCTAAATTGCACGTCGACAATAAGCGGGTTGTAAAAGCAGCAACGCGAATAACAGGAGACGAAGACTGCAAGCAGTACAAATAGAGTGAACAAACTCAAGTGAACAAAATAAACGCGGATAGCAAAATTAACGTAAATAACTAGATTGACGCGAGGTACAAAGAGGAGGCAGGTGAAGGCAGAAAGACGCGGCGGAGGCGGAATCGATCATTAGACACAAAAATCACGGATCGAGGAATAATAATCATGGGAGGCGGGGAGAAGGTGGTGGTTTTCCATATACACTCGCACATCCACAGATATATCTGGCAGGAACGAACGGCCAATATTATGAAACATCGACTTCAACGCTCTGCCAAAGCCTAATATGATTATAATGATAAGTTCTGTCAGACGTTATTGATAACCGCGATCAGGGCTAGCCATGCCCGGCTATAATCAATCAACGAACTAAACTCTACTGGAACCGTTCGTTCGTTCGTTACTTCTCTGGTCGGTGGGCTTGTTGCTGGCAATTTCATAAACTTTCTCGATTTTTCAACAGTTACTCCATTATCCAAGGATTAGTCAACTCTCCTCTCGATATTGGCTGGTAATTGAGACTCGCCGGCGCTTCACCCCACAAAACCCCAGTTGGATCGAACCCCATAATTTTCCCAGAGTCAATTAACTGATCGATTTGGAAGAAGTAACCGAAATTTGCGAAACGTAATTGAAACGTAGCTAAGTTTTTAACACTTCGACATCGCAAGTTGCTGGATAAACTCACCGTTCTGCACTGCCGCGTAAGTGGTAACCGCGCATATTTAATTTCTACGGCAGGCTCCCATTTTACGAACATCAAACACTATCTAGGCTTGCCTTTGTGCCTATTTTCACTGAAGACAAACCCAAACACAAGCAAAAGCGTCGAATACCCATTTGATAGTACAGTTAATCGAACGCTGCTCAACAGGTTGCCCGTTTTGGAAGAAAAATAGCATTTCAATAGCCCCTTTTTCAAGCCGAGGCCGGAGCTGGGCGAACAATTGGTCGTGGATGCAATTTATCAAATATTTACAGTGTGCTTTATGCGTCCTCGTGTTTCTGGCGCGACGGCAACTCCAACAGCCCAAACGTCGTCATTAATAAAAAATGAGCGGTCGCGATCGAGAAAATTGATTGATGAAGGATTAGTTTATTAGGGATAATTTATTTAGAACGCTCTGACACTTTCGCTATTTTTCGGGGGCGTAATTATTTTTGAAATTGGATCGAGCTCGAATTTTGTGATTAACCAAAGTCGTCTTTACGCCGGCCTGGCGAGCCTACATGCAAAATTTCGCCAAGAGAAGCTAATCAATTAGAGTTTTTCGCTCTCTTAGTTTTTATGCGGTCCACGCAGGCAAGTTGTAGTAGTGTGAAAAATTTTGAATGCCAGGCAAAGTTCGAATCGGCTCCCGTGGGAGTGTGTTGATAGAAGAAGGAGATACGTTACATAAAATAAATTACATGCAAAGTTATATTTTACTATAATCATCCTATTAACAGGTCCGTAATTGACGATTATATTAGCAGCATTTTTTAAAGCGGAGCAATAAATTCAATTAGCAACAATGGCTAGCAATTTATTTTTTCTAGTTTGTTAGATCTCAAAATCGTTAATTAACCTCTCCTCATACATATTCATTAATTGTTTTGTATCTAATTGCACCTTTATAAGTAATTTAACACTTTGTTTTGTTTTGCTTGTGTTCCTTTGCTTATGTGTTATTTTCTCTAGAATTTGGTATTCAAACTAAATTCATCCAGGTTTTACACGATTTTATTATACCTACGTGATATTTTGTCTCTGTTTTAATCATATTTATTTTGTACTATATCTGTTTTTAACTATGACTGCCGTGATTTTTGCTATTTTTCTACATTTACACAAATCCTACGTTTGTATTACATATTTTTACAGAAGTAAATATAGCAATTGGCCCAGCGGTTCTACTTGTTGAATCAAACTATAAACTATAACCAAAGATTCATCCAATGATTTATTTATTTGGACAAAAATAAGGCAGGAAAAGTGTAAATTTGTTATTACTATTTATTTTCATACTTTTCTTATAGATTTCTATAAATGATTCAAGAGGGTAATTGCAAGAAAACGCAGAAATCTTATTATTTTAGGTGATAATTTTTGCGGTCATTCTATTTCCATAAATAGGTTGACTTAACGTTGAAAGTAAAGGCTAAAGCATTCTAAATCACATCTATGCTAGAACTACAGCTGTTATTAAAAATGATCAATATCTCTTATTTCCAAGATATTGTATAAAAAGCTGAAATGCCTCCACCCAAAATTCTCATATACATAGCTTTGTGTGAATACTCAGACATTTTCAAATCCTGTATCCTCAAATCAATTAAGTAGGCCGTGACATAAAATATTCGGCCGGAAGTAGAACTATTTCTGTATATCTAAAAAATACGATTCAGGTCTAAAAGTTTAGTATCTGCATTCCTATGAAATTGAACAGACTTCGCTTACTCAGGATTCGTTCAAAATAAAAATGACTAATCTTGAACCTCAAGCTGATATTAGGAATGATTTGTTCCGTAGTCTTGGAATTTGATACAAATAAGTTGATAATTTTGACGATATTTTGTATGTTTCATCCTAAGTGATTTAAACATTTTTATCCTGTATTTAATTTCGATTCTGTAAACCTGCAATTTTGTATATTTATTCTGTTAACTTCGAATGTAATTGGGTTTTTATGCAACACCCATGCATTGTTCTACAGCCATACCATTATTTACCCATTTTGCAATTTGTACCCTGAAGCTGGAGCTTTAAAACTTTCACTCAGAGAGTTTAGATTTGGTGAATATATAATGCTATCCTTAATTATGGTCAATCTAGTGGCTTGTTTTTTTTAAATTTGGATTTGTTAGTAAGATATCTTTAATATTGTATTCTGAATGTTTGATGTTTAATTATCCAGACTTAAAGTTCAAATGTTCCGACTTGAATCTTCGATTGCAAACCCTAAACTCGGTGTCGATCTTATAAATTTGAATATTTTAGTCTAATTAGTTATCTCCGCTTTTGACTTTTTTTCCGGTCAAGAAATCCAAGATGGATGTCTTACATGGTGTGTCCTTAAATGTTTATAGTCCTTCATCTGGACTTATAATTTTTTTAACTTTACATTCATATTATATTCTTATCTTCAAACGCAATGATTTCTATACTAGAGCTTTAAGAATTTACTTCTGGGCTATAGATACGAGACTTTAAATTTAGGATCGCTGAATGTTTCATCTCGAATTTTAGGTGTTGATTCTCAAACCTTAAATTCGTAATCTCGATAGTTTAAATAACACATTTTTTATTCTAACTCACGACTTAGTTGTTACATTAATTTTCTTTTGCGCTCATGATTAATTTGCTTAGTAAAGTTAATCATATTTAACTGTTATTTAATCTGCAAGAGTCCCTCCGCATGTGAAGCCCTCCTTTAAAGGAGCCCTTGAATTTCTATCTTGAGCTGTTTGCATCTACCCTGGACCAGTCATATTGCTAACATTATCCACCCTTCATCCACCCATCTGGTTAGGAGTCTTCATTTTTAGCCTTGTAATTGTTGTTCTGTATATTAAAGTTCTATTTAAGTTCTGCATACCTAAGTTCAGGAGAGCGACTCTGTCAAATATACCGAACAAGGTTGCTATCTTTTTCCTATGATTTAAGTTTGTTGAAATAACCGACTTCATACTGCCCCTGTGTGAATCTTGTATGACAAAATAAACAGTTTTCATACTCTTCAGTTTTTGTACCCAAGCGTCGCGTTTTCAATCATCAGTTATATCAAAGTTGATATGTTTTTTGTAGTGTGTATTTGGAATCATTACTTTTTTATTCTAATGCAAGACTCAATCAAGATAGTTTTTAACTGCTTAACTTTCAGGAATATAGCAGTACCTTGCTTATCTGTTTATGAAAAACTATTTTTTTTTGACAATGAATTTCAAAATACAAACAAGCGTTCATCCAAACACTTCTAACTTCAGCAAAAATCTACCTTTCAATCAAAACTTTTATAATAATACTGCTTCATTGAGCACTCCTCCGCAACATCTTGCAGTAAACCATTACAACTGCGGTATCTATCCGAAATCTAAGGTCTCGTCAAGAGTTACACTTTGGAAGTTTTTCATTTGATTTCATCTTGTATTTTGCACAATTAAGTGCAAAAACTATGATCTGGTTTGGCTAACAATTTGCTATCAAAAAATAGCTTCTTCAAAGCATCGATCAGTTTATAAAATCTGATAGTAATACATAATTGTTTATGAATTTCGCAATGTACGTGCAATCGTAAAGTAGTGTAAAGTTTGTGTAACTATATTTTGTAAACACAAATAAATTTCTAAAAACTAATTTTTCTTTACAAGGAAAACCAAAGATTGAGAATTTTATTAACCTAGACAAAGTCTTTTGATGAGATATTTCACAAAACACCTTAAAAGCAAATCATCGTTTTGTTAGTTACAAAGTCTTTAACTTGGGCAAGCAGATCTTCAGTTTTTCTAATAACTTTCTTTAAACCACTAAAACGAACATAAATCAGCCAATTCCTCCTCATAACAAAAACTGGAGGGCAGATGTGATTTTATCAATCTGTTCAAAAATCCTCAGTTAAAAATACTTAAAGAAAACATAATCTCTGAATTTAATTCAAAATATTTTCATATTTCTTCTGCCGCCGTTGGTTCAATGAAGACAATTTTCTTGTGTTTCTGGTAATTTTCTAGAAACACTCAACTGAATGCCTAAGAAAACGATCTTTCCAATAGGAGCTAAAGAATCGATGCAGTTTTATCAACCTGAATAGAAGATGTCAGATAAGAAAATTTTAAATTAGAAAGTGTCTGCGCTGAAATCAAAATATTTTCGTTAAATTGGACTTTTCTCCAACTGTTGTGTCGAAATTAATTGACTCTCAAATGAATGTCTAAAAGCAAAGTCCTCCTGCTAGGTGTGTTTAAAACAGGAGATGTAATTTGGACATGTCAGACAAGAAAACTTAAAGGCAAGCTTAAAGCTTTTGTATTAAAATCTAAATATTTTTATGTTGTACCTCTCCACTATATCTTGTTTTATCTTCAACTTTGTCGCGGTCGCTGTACAAAAACGGGCTCTGGAAATTTTCATCTGAAACCAAGACTCAACTTACTACCGATCCAATTTTGACGGTAAGAGAGCTCAGATGTACTTTTGCATATATTAGGTGTTGGAATTAATTCATAGCGTTTTTTTTATTAAAAAATATCGATTTATTTGAAATGAAAATAAAAAAGTACATTATTGAAATACTGCCCATCGCTTGCCACTACTTTTTCCCATTTTTTAGGTAACTGACGAATATCCCGTCGAAAAAACTCTTCGTTGGAGGCAATCCATGAATCAATCTAACTTTGGCAATCTTCATAAGATGTAAATTTTTCCCCTGATAAACCATGAGCCATTGATTGAAACAGGTGGTACTCCGAAGGGGCAATATCTGGAGAATACGGCGGGTGGGTTAAGACTTCCCATTTCAATGTTTCCAGTTATGTTTTCACTGGTTTCGCCACGTGAGGTCGAGCATTGTCATGCAGTAAAATAACTTAATCGTGCCTTTTGCTCCATTCCGGCCGTTTCTCCTTCAATGCACGACTCAAACGCATCAATTGTAACCGGTAGCGATCCCCAGTGATGGTTTCATTGGGTTTTAACAATTAATAATAAACCACACCTTGTTGATCCCTCCAAATACAAAGGAGGAGCTTAGATCCATGAATATTTCGTTTTGTCACTGATGATGATGGTTGTCCGGGCTTAACCCATGGTCTTCTGCGTTTCGGATTGTCGTAATATGTCCATTTTGCATTCCCAAAGCTTTAAGGGTATTTTCTACCGTAGATAAATCAACCTCCAAAGATGTAGACAACTCTTGAAGTGGTTGACATGAATTTTCTTTGAGTAAATCTTCCAATTCTTTATTTTCAAATTTTTTTGTTTGTCCAGGTCGTTCCTTGTCGGCTATATTAAAATCACCACTCTTAAAACGCGCAAACCATTTCCGACACGTTTTATCAGCTATAGCATGTTCACCGTAAACTTCTACTAAAATCCGATGACTTTCTGTAGCACTTTTGTTCATATTAAAATAATGTAATGAAACTCCCCGTAAAAACACTAAACTTGGTATAAATTGCGACATAATTTAATAGCTGCCATTTGTTGATATTAACAATTAAAAATAAGATGCTTCGTAAAAACAGTACCTAATAGCAGCTGTTTAATGATCAATTTGTTTCTGAAGGTAAAAACAGAATACTGTAATAACCACGCCATTTCTCATCAAACGCTACGAATTAATTCCAACACCTAATATTATTTCGTTGCTCATCACTTGTTTTACTTTAATTTTAGTACCTTCAGAAGAAGAGATTAAATGAGATTGATAATTCGAACCACCATCAAAGGAAAACCTAACCTTCTTTCCCTTGTTTACATCAACGACTTGTATGTATCCTGATCATCTTAATTTCTCAATGATCGCTGATTTTGATTGGAAGAGAAAAAAGTTCGGTCGGTTCACTGAATCAGCTTCTTCCTGTAAAGTCATATAGCGTTTCCGCGTCAACATATCCTTATCAAGAAAGGGTACTTCTGATTGATTTAAGCCCGAACACTCTGAATGGTTAGCGGTTCATCGACTGACCGACTTTCTTTCGTTCTACTCAAAATTTTGCTTTCACGAGAAGACTGAACTACATGTTTGGAGTCTGGTTTCGGCAGTTAAAGGCCTGAGAAAAATCCACGTGGTCTGGAAATTTCCATCTGGGATCTAGAATCAACTTATTTTCAATCCAGTTTGAATGGTAGATCGGAAGTGCTTCTATAT
This sequence comes from Helochares maculicollis, assembly GCA_033557835.1. Lineage (NCBI taxonomy): Eukaryota > Metazoa > Arthropoda > Insecta > Coleoptera > Hydrophilidae > Helochares > Helochares maculicollis. The sequence goes on along the minus strand of JAWQRO010000472.1, from coordinate 27,904 downwards.
TCTTACGTTGCTCATCACTTATCTATTTTCTTCAGTTTTGCAGCGACCATTGTGAAGATCGGGTGTTAGATATTTCTATCTAGGACCAAAATTCAACTTATTTTTTATAAAGTTTCCCTGATAAAAAAAATCGGATAGGCTTTTATATTCTTCCCTTGTTCATCATTTGTTTTAATTTCATTTAAGCACCGGTTGAAGAAGAGCTTGATTTTATTTTTATAAAATGAATTGTTTACTTAAAACTCTATTCATGGTATTAGTAGTAGTCGACTAAAGATGAATGTTTGTTTCTATACTTTAGTGTGTAAGTTTCTTATACGTCTTGAATTCGAATTTTTTATTAACTTGTTTTCCGTTAACTAGTTATTAGTATGTATCTTTATCTTTGAACAATATTTACAGCACTCGTATTATACCATAACGATCTTTAATAATGTAATATATGCATGTTTGTTTTTGTATAAATAACTGAACTTTTAATGCGTCTTATAATTGATGGATTTTGTACGTTGTTTATTCTCAATTATTTGTTAGCGTTGCTGACCTTGTTCTGCTTAAAAGTGAAATCGGTTGTATTTGTTGAAATGAAAGCAAACAGCTTTTAGGATTTATCAAAGCAAGAATGCGAAATTTAAGGGAAATTGGTATTTTCGATAAGATGCTTGCTTACAGGCTCAGAGCCGCAGCACTCTATGAAAGTGGTCGGTGAATATTTCTAGCAGCCATGCTTAGAAGTGTGGTTAAAGTCTTGTTCACTAAGCAAGGAGGAAGGACTTCTAGGATTTATCATAGCTAGAAAAACTTTAATTTTAAATAATAAGTACTTATGGGAAGATTTTTGTTTGCAGCCGCAGCCTTAGAGCCGAACCACTCTCTGAGAGTGGTTGATGAATGTTTCTAGCATTCGTACTAAGAACTGTGCTTAAAGCCAGGAATCTGTATTAAAACCGGATTGTTTGAGTAGCGGAAACAGCCTTCTTGAAATTGTACAATTACCACCTAGATGCTTTGACGACTGAAGCTATGATTTGTAACTATATATTGCGCGTTTACACGATATATTTTTGCGGGAATGTTTAGTGGAGACACTCTTGATTTTTCAGTTTTGATTTTTCATTGTAAAATTGTGCCATCATTTATTTATTGAACTAAATAAAAATGGTCCGTTTATATATGTACTATAAGAAAATTGAATATTCCTTATAAACATATTAATGCGTTGAATAAATGCATTGAATTATTTATAAATTATTAAAATTGAAAATTAAGTTTTTATTTGTGCATTGCACGTAAATTTTTGTTGTTTAGTTAATAATATTCGTAGATGCTTATATTCAATACATGTACGATAATATTGAGTGGAGACACTCCAGACTTTGCAAGCAAAATTCTGGATGAATACCTTTGATGGGCAAAATCCTCGTAATAATAGTTAAAGATGAAGTTTTATCAACGTGTGCAAAACTCTTCAGGCAATAAAATTTAAAAATAAACCATAAAGTGTATGAAGTTAGATTAACGTATTTGCTTGGTCTTAGAAACAAAAATAAGACTTCTGCATATTTCCAGAACTATCATCAAAGGATTGTTTAATGGTGAAGCTCTGCTGACTAAATCGGTTCTTATTCTGAATCATGTTTTCTTAAGATGGTTTCCTCTGTATAAGACATTCGTGGTTGGTAGTAATTGAAATTAGTCACCTTTCCTGCCCATCATTTATTGATACCGGAAAGGAAGCGCCGGTGAAAAATACGAATGGAAGCACAAGCTACCATCTCTTCGATGGCGGTCAGTCGTCGAAACGGCTTCTGTTTTATGTGTCGGCAATTTAGAAAATTACAGGCCAACGTTCGTCATTACGTTTTCAATTTATTCTAACCTATTGATTGCCTTCGTGAAGTGGTTGCACTCTTCGGGGACCGTTATTATAGGTAGCATTCAATTCCTTCGATTCCTGCTATGTACCAGATGAGATTACTTAAATTGATATCTTCGCCCGGTGCCGCTTCTGGTGCCACTTTCTTTCTGCTTCGCCGCCTTCCTGCGGTTACTGGTGCGAAATTTCGCTGCCACTTCTTCGCCCCAAAACAAATTACATTTTTTACGCCTATCGAAAGAGGGTCCAAAACAACAGACGGTGTGACAAGATTGCATTATAGTTTGACCCTCTTTAGATTTACCAATGCTGAAGCTAGATTTTATAATATTCTTGCTCAGTCCAGTTCAGTTCAATATCCGTTGTGCTTATTTTAATTATTTCAAGCCAAGTAAGTGCTCTGGAAGTAGACAGTTTTCATTTAATTTCGTTCATTTTGAGATGGTGTGAGAAGATATCCTTCGCTGCTTCAGTCAATGAGAACGAAAAAGCACGGAAGATACCTTTTACTAGCTGAATGGAACAGCATAAGTGCCCTTGGATTGCATAATCCCATTGCAATCTACACCTATTACATCGATGATGAGGACTGCGAGAAAACGGAAGAGGAAATATCTCGAAGAATCGCGCAACCATCACACTTTAATCCATTTAAAGAAACAATCAAGCAATCCTAGAGTTCCCATGAATTATTAAATCTAGTAAATATAACCGAAAAATAAACAACTCGGCATTCCCATGATTAAAATAAAATAATATGTCAACAGTATCATGAATAACGAGAGAAAAATTAATGTAAAAAGTGGCCGGCGAAGTCGAAGGAAGGCAAACACAATGTGCCCAGAACACGACGCAACGTGTCAATCATATAACCCGTTCAATTTTCCTTAAAGGCAATTACCTGACAATCACAAAAAGCGAAATTATAGACAAACAATCACGCATCCAGCTCCGTGAGAATCATAAACAATACCAGTTCAATATTCCCCTATGTGTTTGCTTCATCCTCTCTCTTCTTCGCTCAGGCTCGGCCGCTCGGGCAAGCTCCAGAACGAAAGCGGCTCTAAACTACCTTCCCATATCCTAATGTGATTATAATTACAAAGGCTGATAACTTAGATTGAAGTCTGGACGCCCACAAATTTCAAAAATCCTATACGCTGATGATGCCCTATGGGCATCAAAGATACAAATTGACAAAGAACTGAATTACTCTCTTGCGCGCCAGCTTAATGCACGACCAGGCCAGCGCCATCTAGAATGCGAGCGCGGACATCACTACACATTCACTGATCGAAGTCTGATGGGTATTTTATATCGTTGCGCTTTTTTTTTCTATTTTTGTTTTTTTCCCGTCCTTTTTGCTGTTTCAACTGCTTTCGCCGCTTGCTAGCTGGTTGTTGCTGATTTGTTTTTAAACTTCTGCCTTTGTGCACGCAAATTGAATCGAGTAATGCGCTTTTTCAGATACGATCAGTCATTTAAATGCATATATTAATAAAAATTAACATTAATGCCGTGCCCATCAGCCTCCATTTTCTAGCATTCCTCCTTCCTCCGCCGCGAAGGAAGCCTCTTTTGTATCGTGGAATAGTCGCTGCGTTTCGAAATCATTTGTATCGATTAAAAAGTTTCGGAAAGCTTCGCCGAATTAATTAGAGGTTATTTGATTTAAGTTGTTAATTAATTTTAAACTGTTAGAACGGGGGTTGTCTAGGAGTAACAACGTGTTCAAAAACCACAAATACGTTTCCTTTAGTTTAATTGATATGTAATTGCGTCGTTAACTATTTTCTGTGGATGTAGTGAATGCACTAAATTTCTGCATGCGAATTCTCTTGTGGTATGCCTTCGATAAATACGCTGTTCATGAAGTGAAGAAAAACGCAAACAAATCATTTCGAAAGCATACCAGATTTTTAATACTCAGTCATAGCGTATACTTGCTTGTTTTTGATGTTGATGTAGCTTTTTAATAATTTCGCATCGATTTTTAGTTTACTCAGAGGGAGCACAGGCACATATCGGCAGGTTACAGAAAACTGCGCAGCAATAATCTTATTCGTAAACACTTAACAACATTCCAATCGGCAACAAAAATAGGATTATCAGTAAAAATCTACAAAACGCCTTGTTAAACAACGTTCCAAGCGAAATATTAACCGATGAAGACGGTAAAATCTTTAAAGAACTACGCAGGAATCAGTTAAGCGCTGGTGTTAAATTACAATTTACATTTATTGGCCACGCATCCAGTTATATAGCCGCGTAAAATCAATACTTTAGTAAAATTCATAAATTGATAGTACTGCCACGGCCAACCGCCATTGGTTTCTTCATCGCCATTTCGCAAGATCTATCCTCAACGAGTAGAGGGATCACAGACGTGACTTAAATGGCAAATTCTAGGCGACACTTTTTACTGGGAAGAAATTTTCCTCCGGTACCCTTCCTGCAAAAGTTGGAATCGAATGGACGAGGTAGTACCGATTAGGCTTCCATCTAACAAAAATCATAGATCGTAGCAAACCTACTCGCTTGAAACTAGACCCAAAGCCATTTAATAGCTTTCTCATCTCTAAAAACGCATTAAATCATAACAAGACACTCGCAACCAGGCAATTCAACAGTAGCCATCAAACATTATGTCATCCACGCAGGCCATTTAATTTTATATGGACGTAATATTTTCTAGTTACAATTATAACCATATATAATACAAATAAAAGTTAAATTTACGATTTACCTAAAAACTAGCCAAGTATCACCTGTGAACATCAGGTCTAAAGACTAGTTGCTGTTTCTGAGAACGAGACGAGCTCATGGTCGCGGGGTCGTAGGTCAATCAGGTTGTAGGAATTTTGATTGCTGTGACTATACTGACATAAGTACGACAATTCTATGAAGGCGTCGCACCATAAAGACCATTACTCCTAAAGATTTCTGTTGTTTCTGCTTGAAATTTGTTGACATGCTTTTGATTTATGCTGCGATTGTGGAAAAATATTAATGTCGACATTTTCTGGTCGTGTGTAGACTCTATGGCAGTACTGCTCTTAGCCTTCCACTTGCCTTCTACTTGATACCAGTGATTCACTCGCATCTTGATAAGCCCGGGGTAAACGGCCAATGGATGGCTTCTATGAACGTCTCTCTTTATTATTTTTAGAAGACAGGTGTTTTTATTTATATTGACCGCAAATGGCAACGTGGGATAATAGTAAACCTCGATCGTTCCACTTGGATTTTTTCACGTCGTTTTTAATCTCCTCGTCAAACGCCGAAAAGTTCATTGTTTTCAGGAGGTGTTGCTTTGAGATTTGAATTCCTACTTAGACAGTACTAAACTTATCTGCACCTATAGTTTTGCCGCACCGTCATCAAGCCTATCGATAATAAAATTAATTGCTTGAGTTGATGCGTGTTCTGAATGTTCAACTAAAAATCACGTTATTTTATTCTCATTGCTTTCATTTGAATGGTTTCGCTAATGAGCCTCCGGCGAACAAGCTTGTCCTAGCCTTCGATTTTCACATTAAGACTCCTATTTTGCTAAGCAAAATTGAATAATATTCACAATTACTGCGTACAATCTGCAAATTAGCAAGTCATTTTTTCTTCAAACGCCAACTCAGATAGAATAAAGTACCCTGAGGCGCTCGACAGTGATAATCTGTCTCCTCTCAAACTCATGAGATCTCCTTTCTTATCGCTAAACCTCCAAAATACTTTTATATTGAGTACTATCATATAATTGGGACTTTCAACAGCACCAGATAAGTCGCTATTAAACTATTATTCTCAGAACAATCAGTACCATAAAAAATTGGATAAAATGTACTTCTTTTTGACCTACAATATTCCAACTCCAAACATTGCCACAAATAAATTTCAAAAGATTCCGAAATTACAAATTATAGTAATTAATAATTTCAAAGGCATAATTAGTTTTTATCTAAACAGTTTCCAATTCTGTGCAAGTACACTGAAATAGAGTTATCTAGTATTTATTTTATACATACTACTAAAAAGTGGTAGATACAAATTTCTGACTTCATTGAAGCATTGAAAGTGGCATTTTGAAGTTTTTCCTAACTATAATAGCTATAGCAGTTTATTGCGAAGTTTAAATTTCTAACTTTTTCAATTGTAAATGAGTCTTAAGTAAACAGCATTGTTGGTATTGGAGATGTGTTACATGAAATGTATACTTAAAATAATCTTTCCGCCTTTAGAATGGGTTAAAAACAAATGAGAATTCCTTAAACATTTTAAAATGATGATCAAACTTACATCTACGTTGAAGTTGCCCTTACTACAACATTATACAGCCTATTTCAAAATTAAGTTACAAAACTTGAAAGGGTGGTAGATATAAGAAATAATAAGCGATAGGTTTTTGTTTGCAGTTTGGCACATAATTAGTAACCGAGATATTAATTACATGTACATATATGGAATTTCCTATAACTGACGTCGTCGGTCGAACACAGACGAATTTTATCGGTATTTCAAAGAAGCACCTTCTTGTTTACGTTTAAAGCATCTAGACAAAAAGAAACATCGTTGAAATGAAAAGAAATAAAGACGAGCGAAAAAGTTAACTGCCTAATAAATTTCAACCGGAGAGAAAAACAAGCGCCACATGTTTGGTCGGATTACGTTCATTTCAATTTGTTCTTAATACACTATTTACTATTACGTAAGCTAGCTAAACTTTTCTTCATGTCTTATGACATATTTACTAATATGCAAATCATCTGAGCTTACTAAGCATGAAGTGATAAAAATGAAAGCGGATGCTCATCAAAAAACGTAAAGCGCAAAAAATTTACAACCAGACACGCCCGAGAAGCGGTGCAAGTTTTTTATTTGATGCGAAATAATATTGAATTTAACCAGCCAGCCAATAAGATATTTACATACTTCGTTATTTAACAATTTCTGCATTTTATCTATAATTATTATTATTAATGGTGATAGAAAATGACTGCAGACCATCGTATTGAAGTAGCAATCGATTTTTAACGTTAAAGAATGTCGACAACTAAGTTATTGTTTAGTTTGCGATGAATGATGTAGCCACCCTTCTTGCGGTGGAAATATAAAGCGATATTCTTTCGAGGTCACGTTCGATCTGCAGTTCTAAAAACAACGCGCTCGAATAAAATTTTACTTCAATGGTTGTTTATATTCTTTTTTCTGTCTTTATATTATCAGGAAGGTTTTTTTTTCGGGAAATAAATTTATCTCGTGATTATGACGGATCTAACGCATTGTTTTGATTATAATGCCAGTATTTTTGTAGAGATAAAGGTGACGTTAGTTTGCGATGTATGATGTAATCGTATTTCTTTCGGCGGAAGATAGTAACACAAAACGATCTTTTTTAGAGGTCACGTTATGTTTTAAATGAAACTATAAAATTTGACTTCAATGGTTGTTTCTGTTCTTTTTCTATTTCTCTTTGATAAGGACGGTTTTGCGTTCATGAAAAAAATAATCTCAAGGTTCTGAAGGATCTAACGACGTGTTTGATTATGACGCCAGTATGTTTATAGCAATAGCTGTGTCTTTGTGTCTGCATAATCCTCTTTAACCCAACATGGTCTATCGGCATCATTTCAATTTTGCCAGGGTTTCCAAATTAGCAAAATTTTCAACATTTTTATTAATACGTAGAAAATACCAGGTCGTGGTCACAGTGGCGTTTTTAACATGTGAGTTAAGTATTGGAAATTAATTGTGCAAAACCCTGTTTGAGAATAGTCACTATATCTCTAAAGTCCACAAATTAGGTTGTTTTTCCTTTAGCACGCTGGCAAAACTAAGTTGGATTTTTCCCCTCAAACAAGGGTGTCAATTCCTGACGAAAGTTAATAGACCAGCAGAAGACAACATCATACAAATGAGTAAAAATCAAAAGAACACAGGTTTAAATTATCAAATAAAAATTAGATATGCAGATAACGCTTTAGAACAGAGAGAAAAAATAGGGTAGATCCAGAAATTTGCTGTATTTTGTAAACATTTATAAGTTAAAACAATTCCATTTGTGGCTTGATGTATAATATAGATCTCAAAATTAAAACTTTTGCTCTTAGGGTTCGCTAGTATATATTAAAAGAATGGTGTGCATACTCAAAAAACTATTGAGTAAGGACATACCCACTTTTTAAATCAATTTACACTTGTAAATGTGGTACTGATTTCAAATTGCATATTTTAAAGTTAAAGAATTAAAGAGTAGAGTACAGAACTAGAGGTGTTATAAATTCTTAAATTGAAATCATGTCGGAAAGCTTGAAGTAACAATAACAATACTTCTAATATTCAGAAAACTATTCTTTGCTTATAAGCAATTCTACCCCCACTAAGAGCGTCAGTACTCCATATTTATTCAGAAACAGCACACTCCATCCATTTTCTTGGCATCTAAATACCATGAAACCTTGAAAGAATTTCCAGAACATAAATTATACAATTGGAAACTTATACAGTTGAAAAATATTCTAGAAGATTAAGTTGCAGAAGTTTTCGAGAAAAATACTAAATAGATCATCTGATACTTAGATCGAACGAAAATTTGATAAGAACTGTATTTCAACACAGATACAGATTTTAATTTTTTTAATTGAAATTCAAGCACAGAAGCGCTATCTTGTCTATTAGCCATCATGGTCAAACTCTGAGTAAGATGATTCTAGTTTGAAGTAAAGAAAGTCCAAGGGTCTGTTGTTTGTTAAAGTTCTATTCTCAGGCTGCACATCGATTGCAAAGAGTGAAGACAAAATTGCATTAAAATTATTAGTAATCAGTTATTTGTTTCGTTACATTCTATGCTATCTTCTTAAGACTCTCTTAAAATTGGAGGTTGAATACCCTGCTTTTAGAAGCTGTAAATATAAAAGGTACTTAGATTGGCGCTTTTAATTGTAGGCGAGCGAGTTACATCAAGGAACATCTCAAAAGTAAAGTGCTATTGGTGCTCTTAAAGAGATGTCCTTTAACACTTTTATTGTTTGCAAAATCTGCAGTAAATGTCATAAAGGTTTTTACAAGGATCTTAAATTTAAAGCTAAATTTTATGTAGCAACGCATTGGCTGAACATTTGATAGAATAACACTTATGAGGCAACATTCATAAAAAATCCAAATCTTCAGAAGACACCTACCATTTTCTGATAGCTCAATCATTAGTTCACAATGGATTCAAAGCCATTTCGTTAGTTAATTTATCATTTCTTTTTGATGGATAAAATCACCATTCAAGCCTACGATAAGTTCGATGGGTATTATATGGACGCTACTTCATCGAGACAAATGATGGTGAAGTACTTTGCTTACTCTAAACGATGCCGTATTAGTAAAAATAAACATTTTCGTGAAAAAGCTCTTTTCGAAATGGGTACCACGTTTGCTCACAATGTACGGAAAACAACATCGTGTCGATGATTTTAAAAAGCTGTTTTCAGCTGTTTCAGCAAGACAGAAAATACTGTTTGCATCGGTACATAACAATGGACAACACTTGAACCCGCCACTACTCAAATCAGCAGACAGAAGCCTTGCCAAAAACGATCCAATACATAAAATTTAGTTGACAAATTTAAAGCGTTAGTATTTTGTTAGTCGACTGTCTTGAAAAAGGCTACACCATAAATAGGTATCGGTATTTGACCCAACTGGAACAAGGTGGAAATCGTGAAATAACGTCTCCATACGAAGAAGATAAAAGTGCTCTTTCACCAAGACTATGTAATGTTTGATAATTTGTCCACTACCATATTCAACTCTAAAAACTACACAGCGATCTGTTTTCGCACCCACCTTATTCGCCAGATTTAACTCCCGGCAAGTTAACTACTCACTCATAGACCTTAAAAATGCTCTCCGGAAATAGATTTCACTCAAATGAAGACGTTAACGCTGACACGGAAACCTATTATGAGACTGAAGATAACTGGTTGTCCACGAAATGAATCGAAATGTTTTAACGCTCTCTGGTATTCTGTTGAAGCGTTAGAATTACTTTATTATTCTTGAAAAAGACCACGAATTTATAAAATAAAAATTAATTGTAGATAAGTGTAAACTAAATATAAAGGTAGTAAACAATCGAGGCGGTCTACCCTCAAGATTTCCTCATACGTTAGTAAATAGTAACATAATAAAAAGAAGATAAATGATTAGCGGAATTAAGCTACGCTCATATATAGTAGTATATAGTAGTATCTGATTTTTGACTATTTTAATATTGCTCAAAGAGAAACCTAGACATTTGAAGACAAATATAAGCAGCAGAGTTCTGAAAAACCAGTTGATACAATTTGTATCACCTTAAAACTTACATACATTTAAATATTTTTTAACACTTTCAAAAACGAAAACTACAGGTTGAAAACTGATGAAAATAAAGATGAGAAGTTTATTGTGTATAGCATGTATAAAACTTTCAATAAAAACTTTGAAGTACATTGAAGAAAAAATTTGTATTTAAAAAAATCAGTAATACTCGGATCAAGTTTTAGGATGAAATCGAAATTTCCCATCTGCCAATTTCAATAGTTTTAACCAATACACTATCGCGTAGTATGCGGGAATGTAAAAATTTATCTTATTACCTTTTTCTTTTGTTATTTTCAAACGAGCAACCTCATCGTTATTAACATAAAGATTTTTAATTGAAACGGGAATGTTTTATTACCTGTTGAACAATTACAAATTGCTCAATCCCAGTTATTTATGGGGTTCGAAAATCGATCATAGGGTTCCGATACGCCACGGTTCACCTCCCAGAACACACCTGTAAAACAGTCTATACGGCACAAGCTCGCTTCACATACATGGTCAAGACAGATACATTGTCAGCGGGTGCTCCCATGGAACTGGCCCCATAAATATATCTTTGACGTCCCATATAATTGCAACCAGTATGTCCATATTATCAGTAGTTTTGAGTTATGGGCGCCCCCCTACCCGGAGATCGTCGGCAGGGGGCCAAACTGGCCCTACGCCACTGTCCTTCTCGGATTTCTTGCCTGGCCGCCGCATAGGTGGGACAAGGATGGCCGGTGGGATTTTTAATTGTAAGTTAAAATATGGACCTGTATCACCGCATGCTAAATGCATTTCCCATATGTACTAATTTATATAAAGATTGGTATTTATACCAATTATCCACGGATTTCGAGTTAGTTATTCGGTTTGATTGGTTTTGGATGGTTCGGATTCTTCGTCATTTTTCTTCTCTTTCTCATGGTAATGGCTCGTTTTATTTTAAATGTCGCGGGCATTCTTGGGTTTTATTGTCTTGTTGGTTTCTTCGCGACACAATTTTTGCTCCTGGGGGGTTCGGCCTTGCGCTGGCAAAAATATTCTCCTCAAAACAAATCTACGGTTGCGTCTACTAGTATCAAACTGGATAGCTTAGGAAGTATGCTGATAAGACGTCCCTAATGAAGAAAGCCGAGTGTGCTGCAGAGCAGACATGGTTATTAAAACCGATTTTTAATCATTACCTCTGAGGCATTCGGGCCTCTTAGTGCTCCATATGCCTCCACTTAATCATATTATTTAATCAGCTGATTTCATCAAAATTATAAATTCTAATGACTCCACCGGCTACTGGACAACGCACATCTCAGCAGCGGCCGTATGGATACACAAAAGTATAAATAAAACATGCAAGCGGTTCGGTAACCTAATCCCGTGTAAAAAATTATCTTCATTAGATCGAACATGAAAATGAAAACGTAAATAAATGCATCTGATACGTCCCGAACATCTTTTAATAATACAGAACATTAAAATCATCCGTCTGTCATTAATTGATTATCCATATGAGACCACACAAGAATTTCAAGTATTAAAAATCTGGAAATATTACTCAGTACGAGCATCGTCCCGGTTAGAATGTGACCGGCCTGCCTTCCACCGGCCGGTAATTCGCGCCTGTTCGGTACATTCTCAACTAAATGGCACATTTAAAATTGTAATATGCAATTCGTTATAGTTGCATCTAGTAGCCGCTGCATCTTAACGAAGCGGCAAATTGTCGGTTAGTTTTTGACGAGTTCGAGCCTAATTACTGCCCGAGTTCGTACTGAGCTTCGCAATCACCTATCGATTTTCTTTAATTGCCTTCTTCACACTTCGTAGAGATCGCAACACTTCAAACGATTCCTTAGTGCTACCATAAAATCGGATCGCTTTTGCACTTTGAGTGTAAGCTATGCTGGGTTTAAGAATTGAATGTTGGTAGCATTAATTTAATAGTTCGTTGTAACTCTAAACTGGCATAAATCCGTTTGCAAATAGTAAGTCAGAATACATAGTACAAAAAAAACGACAGTTTGGCAAATAATAGTTATTAAATAAGTATGTGATATTAGCCTTTTGGTGCTAATTCCTAGATGAATTCACGATAGTATTTACGAGAAAAATTCTTAAAAGCCATTGAAGCTGATTACATATACAAACAAGGAAAATCTATATGCACCCGTTTAAATAGCAGCACTCCTGTCACACTATTAACAGACTCGTTAATCTAAGACACAGTAATGACATTGATGATTAAAGCGCAGCAGCTTAAGCCATTGGACAGAGAGACGACTCTGCCACGTGGGAGGATGGGTGGCAGGACTAACGCAAAGGACTGTCTATGTCTCCTCTGCCTCTCCGTATCCTGCGACACATGCCTATGCCATTTGTCATAACGAATCTGTCAGTATGACCATTAGTTAGCGTATTGAATTTCAGTTCCATTGCCCTTCTATGCGCTCAAATATCTAATTATGCATAAACAATATAATATATCAAGTTTAAAAGTATGTATAGTATATTGATTTCACTTCAATTGAATAAACTATAGAATTTGCTATCTTAGGGCTGTTTCAAATTTATAGAATAAGCAGTTTTCCCTCAAGTGAAGCAAAGGATATAAAGCGTGTCCCTGTATTGGGTCAACAATTTCTTGATAGTCATGGCAATAAGAAATTTTTAATTCAATAAATGCATAGTTTGAAAGAGTATAACGAATATCTTGATTGCTCTTAGGATAGTTTTTGATGTAGCATTAATAATGCCTTCAAAATTGTTATACATAGAAAACCATACTTCATATCATTGCTCAGTTACGTCAATTTGACGTCCTTCCTTAGTAAAATTTCTGCGAAATGATTAAAAAAAGAGAGTGTGCACACCAAATATCATATTTATATCATATAGAATGTTGAGGTACGATATTTTTTAGAAGCACTAAAACTATTCGCTGTAATGATTTCAGGAATCGATACTTTTAACAGAGATATTTAATTGCATATATACACAAAATAGATTTTTTCTATTTTAATATGCACCAACCTACTACGTTGTGGAACAAGTTTTGCCGTTCGATAAGAAAAATATAATTTTATGGTTTGAAATCTACACTGTTAATCAGTACAGTCTCCGTGAATATCAATAAACTTCCGTTCCAGCAAAATTCCCCTTCCAAAGGCTGCAATATACGCTTCCACATCTGTAATGACCTCTTTATTTGATGAAAAACACTTTCAACGCATTCATTTTTTTAAATCTAGAAACAGACGGAAGTCGCATTGGACCCAATCTGGTGAATACGGTGGATTCTTCAACAATTTCAATTTTAATTCATGGATTTTAATCATTGTCAAAATGCTCTTGTGACACGGTGCATTGTCCTGATGAAAAATTATCATTTTTCTTCTGCGAACCGGATCTTTTTCCACAAATTTTTCTCTTCAGCTAGTCTAAAAGGTTACAATAATAATATTCAGAATTTATTGTTTTATCAGTTTACAAGTAGTCTACAAATAAAAATGCATTCGCCTCCCAAACAACTGATGCCAACATCTTTTTGGCCGATTTCTGGACACGAACTCGTTTCGGAGCCGAAGAAATAGGTTCACTCTACTCTTTACCCTCTTGTTTTGATTCAAGATCATGGTAATAGACCCAAATCTCATCCATAGGGATGAACCAACGCACAAAATCCACTTTATCCTACCGAAAACGCTCTAAATGCTGCTGAAAAAGTCGCATTCGAATATATTTTTGTTCAATTCCTATCGAATGCGGCACCTATTGCGCAGACACCTTTTTGAAATACTTCAGTCAAAATATTGCTTAGACTGCCCAATCAGATACCTATTAAAGAGTTTCTACTAAATCTCTTTCAATCGCTCGATGATTTTCCAATGCGATATCCTGTATTTTTTCTAAGATTTCTGGTGTCGTTGCTGTTTTTGGACGTCCTTGACGTGAATGGTCTTCACGGCTTGTACCACGACTACATTTAGCATCCCATCTTTCTACTAAACTAATTGAAGAGGTAGAGTCTTTACACACTTTCAACATTCGTTCATAAATTTCCTTTGCTTTTAAACCTACCAAAAATGAAAATTCAATCACTGCAAGGTACTTGATTTTTCCATTCTAAGAAAATTCTGTGATAGGTTGATATTAAAGGGCTTGCAAACAAAGAATGAATTGATAGATTGAAGTGAAACTTCACATACGTTCATATAAAGAGTGTGCCAACATAACAAAAATCATTTAGATTAGCAGAAACGCCCTTTCTTATCAAACCGCAAACTTTATGAACAACCTAGTACATTGTCGAATTGTATTTGAAAGGAATATGCGATTCTATGCGAAAACGGAATCATTAAATTCTAGAACACAATACAAGAAAAAGTGTCCAGTCCAAATCATTTATGGTGTAGACAATGAATAAGAATGAAATTTCCGAAATTGCCACTTCTAAGCAAGTTTTCAAGGCTTTTAATTCTAAATGTGCTTGTCCTAAAAGTATCAATTTTAAAACTGGAGTAAAATAGAGAAGCAGCTACGAAATTTAGACAAATTTTGGCTGTTTTATGGCTTCCAGAGAAATGTATTCAAAAATCAATCTTTTCTTTATAATAATCTGGTATCCTATTGGTGCAAGATTCTAACAATAAGATAGAATCATCAAAACTACCCATCTAAGCTCTCAAGGCTTTTAGTAAGACTCCATATATAGTAGGTGCATGGTCTGTTGTTATTCTGATGAAAACACTTTTGCAGTTTTCCAAGTCTTCTCGCTTCTATTTAGTCGATTTTAACATATATAATCAGCTTAGACTTGATAGTTTTAGCACAATATTAATATATTAAATACATTTCCTATTTCTGTGTCTAAGAAAAGTATGTGACCGTAACATTTTACATAGAAACATATCATACTTTTTTCTCCAAAATTAAAGGTTGCAAGAAAATATATTTTACAAAGATCTGAAGAGATGGAATGGAGATTTTATAAATATAGTCAAGTTTTCATCAAAGACTTGCATAGAGCTGACAGAGTAAGAACTGTTGACGTAACGAATGACAGTGATGATTTTTTTTAGATCTAACAATTCAACTCCCTTTACCATGAGCATGCAAATCCAAATAATATCTTAAAAGGAATGTAGGTATTTACTGTAACTTTACGAGGTCTTTTCGGGAAGATGAAGGGATGTGACTCAAAATTAAATGGTGTGCAATATCAGTGTATGCAATTAATTAAAAAAAGTAAATCTGCTTCACCACAACTATAGCCAATATTCAGGCTTGAGTATATGGTTAAAGCAACAATTAGAAGGTGCCGCCTTAGAGAGTGAATATTGAAATTTTGAGGTAACAATGTTTATTTTAAAGCCGGAGAAAATATTCTCAAGGTGGTATATAGAATTAAAAATGTTGAAAATATGAATAGTTTAAAGATAATCGAAATGACCTTGATAGACCATTATGTGGATACAATGGCAACTTTATATCTATATAAATACCGACATCACAATCACAACAGATCAACTTCTTTAAAAAAAAATGTGAACATCTCAAGCATATAAAACACGTCAAAGTTTGAAAAGTCTGTTTTATAAGCAGTACAAATAGTTTTGGATACAAAACAGCTCATATTTGCTCTTGTATAGTTTATCCTTCTTATCGCATCTTTGGCATTTAGAAACATTTAATTAAGTTGACTCAGAAAGAGAAAGCTCTGGAAGTAAGCTGAAGAACTAACAAAAATGTTTAGAAAGCAACATAACATGTGCACGAGCTTGCAAAAGAATATTAAATCTAAAAATAAGTCCGTAAACATGTAATTGATTTGTATCTAGTAGCTTTTTATCATTAATAACACACAGAGTTACATTTAGGATAACTAACATTAAACAAACAATATGCCTTCAATCGTGATAGTAACTTTCTATTCGTTAATCAAATTTATTTGAACAAAATTATGTATTTTTGTAGCTGACGAAAATGAACCATGAGATAACAGGATATTCAAGAAATGGGAACGCTTTTGCTTCGCTTACTTAGGATTCGCTCGCTTATCACTCTCGAAAAGGGGACCCATTAAGGAATATGGAAAACAAAATAATGCTTAAAATAGCTTTTATATTTACAAAAAAGCATTCCCTACAAACTAGTAACTAAAATATTGACGCTTTTTACTAGAGGGTTAAACAAATTCTGCTGTGGGTTAAATTAATGATTGAAAGATAACATTGCAAACATCTGAGCAAATTACTGAAATATAAACTACACTGACATAGCCTCAAGGCAGTAAGTGTATGTCTGAAGAGAAGCTGCCTACCTTCAACACACCATTTTTTATTATAATATTTGGACGAATGTATTTACATCAATTTACAAAATATTAGAAATTAAACGTTAGCACCAATTCAACTACTCTAATTTGTTTATTTAATAAAATAGTTCACCAGCAAAATATAAATGCATAAGCTTGGTTTTAATGTAATTGATACTATTAGTTTGTACGGAGCACTGACTTCTTCATTAATATTTAGTTAGTTACGACCTATAAATATATGATTTTAACTTGTACAATAGCAGTAGCATTAGAATATTAGTAATGTTTACGTTGCAAAATTGTCCACATTCATACTTGTTAACTAGAATTAGAATGTCAGGTTACCATTAGAAATTTGTACTAGAAAAATATAATTCATTAAAATTTGTGTTGTATTTTTGAAAACGCTAAAATGATGTAATAATCATAAGTGAGCTACTGAAAATAGTAGGTATAAGTAAAATTAGAAAACAAATATTTTACATCGTTATTATTTAAACACATTCAAGCTTCACCGTAAATATAATTGGCAGCTACGTGACTTCAGAAAATTGATTACTATCATTTCTTTTCACAAATTCAAAAAAATATGGAAATATGTTAGTAAAAAACAAGTCTATTATAAACATTAATTAAGGTATAAATCATTAGTATTTATCAAATTTATTCATATTATTTTACATTATCTGCTTCTACCACAGCAATCTCATGTGTTGTTCCTAGATACAATAGGCTAAATGTTCGGCCTTTTTTGAATAATATACATTAAATTATAAAAAGATTGTTATTGCTTGTAATAAGCAGGCTAAGAATTTAGTATTTTTGGTTCACGAATAAATTTTATATCATCTGCTATATCAATAAATTTACAAGCCAGACTGCACAAATAACAGATTAATTAAGAGGTTGCTATCTTGGTAACAGCTGTCTTTAGGTTTTGAAAAACGATAATTATTCTAATGCTACCCGAGTTATTTTAAGATCTCAACTTACCAATAATAGTGACGGGCCAATCTTTAGAATTCCACGTACCGACTCAACTACTTGTGTTGTATTAAATTTTTAAATAATTCTTGTACAAAGTGAAACAACAATAAATGTGGATTACATAAATATCCTTAATCAAATTGCTCTTCAGTTTGATTCATAATGAATCTCTGGGGCCGATCACAATATCTAATTGACATAAATATCAGGTAAAAATATTTGATAGCATCATTAAATCTGACCGATATAAGTCCTTTCATTTCCATTGGTTGTTTTCAGAGATTTTGGGATGGCAGGGATTTAAAAAGGCAAACAATTTAAAAGAGGAAGGAGGAAAAAAATCTCAAGGAAGTAAGACGAAAAAAATGTTCAAAGAACGAGGAAGAGGAAACGATCAAAGGGCGAGAACCGGAAGAGTTCAAACGAAATCAAAACGTGTTCAGGACGAGACAGGACGAAAAACTGTCTCACTCACTATCTCCGATAATTGCAGAATCCAAGAACCGGGAAGGAAAATTAAAAATAAGCTTTCGAGGGCGCAGAGGAGCGAATGATCGTCCCGTGGCATCCTCGTGGCGTCTCATCGAAATTAAAAGCAAGCAACAGAAAAAAATCGCATTCAAAACAAATCTTAGATCGGAAAGTTGGCATCTGGTCGGGACGGAGCGTCTCGTTAGTCTTAAAAATATCCGACGGATGTCACTTGGACAATTACTCCGCTGTCAGAAGCATTGATACTGCAATAATTGGATACAGTAACTTTTATATTCGGCCCGATGCGATGGGCTGCGATGCGATGCGATGAAATGCTGCGCGATGTTTAATTTAATTTATTTCGGATCGTCCTCTATAGACATCCTGATTGTCTCCCAGCTTCCGAGAAAAAATGCCTCCAAGTTCTAAGGGTCGTTCACATATATCTCCCTTGACTACACTGTACCTTGTAAAGGAATGTAAAACATAATATACTTACGATAATTTAGATATAAGTCAGTGCATCAATAGTTTAAGTCTCAATGTCCAGAATCTAGGCTCACAACAAACTTTTCCCTTCTTACTACACGATCTCGAGATTTTGACGACTCTTCATCTCTTAAATCTATTTGAGGTGGAGTTATGAAATATACCATGCAGCAATTATTTGAAATTTCTTAGCTAAAAAACTACTAACCATGAAATATGCAGCTGATCGCAGCAGTAAATATAAATAATTGTTTTTATATAAAATGGTTTTTAACGACGAAAAACATATAGAGATGGTATCAGCTCGATTATCACAGTAAACATGGAGAAAAAGGGTGATTGTTGATAAACAATCCAGAGAAAAAAGAACAAAAAATAGCATAACAACAGATAACGCTAAGTGTAATAGACTGAAATAAAATGGGTAGTTTTGAATTTAAAACAAATCTACTAAATTTGTTTGTGTGAATTGAAACTCCAGTTTTCTCAATTTCTCACTTAAGTACAATAAGCAAAGACCGAAGGAACCAAAGAGTACTGAAGAATTTATTGTATAGAAAAATGGGAAATGTAGATACTTTAATTCGTCATTTCTATATTTATTTTGCAGGAATGATTTAACACGACTTAAATAGTAAAATCATTTTAGATGTTAGAAGCTTATTAGACGCTCTTAATTAAAAGCAATTTAAATCAACTCTGACCAAATCACTTCTATGACCTTTATTTCTATTAGAAACTTGCTTTACATTGTAGATTTTAGTTAAGTAAACTTTTAGATATGTTTATATTTTACGATTTGCGATTCATGTGACTTGAATTTTGTTTTTACGAATGATGGGCTTCCAGAAATATTTGTTGTCTTAAATGATGTAGCTATTTTAAAATTGTGTTAAAACTTGTAAAGTTTCAAATATATATACTAGGTTAGTTGAAAAGCTCGCGGAGCGAAGACTTTAATTCCTTGATGGAGCTACAATTTCGACATAATTCAAGGTCACATGCTTCTAATGAACGCATTTGCAAATTTCAACTCGTTATGACTTGTCAGTATGTTTTTATGACGCTTTGATGTTAGACGTGTCAACATAATTTAATTATGGAAAAAATGGAACATCGTGCGGTAGTAAAATTTTTAGTGGAAAAGGCTTTGAAGGCGATGGAAATTTATAATGAAATGGTGAATGTATTGTGCTGGATGCTGCTCCATCTAAGCCAATAGTCTGTAAGTGGGTATTAGAATTTAAACGTGGTCGCACAAGCCTAGAAGATGATCCGCGTTCAGGACGTCCAAAAAGTGTGACCACTGTAGAAATGACTGATATCATTTATGACATGGTTATGAATGACATAAAGTTAACCTTAAGCGAGATTTCTGAGACCATGAATATTTCAACTGAGCGATACTTCATATTTTGAAAAATGTGCTAGGCCTCAGAAAGCTTTGTGCACGATGGGTGCCGCATTTCTTAAATTGTGATCAAAAACAGCTTCGAGTGAATCTTTCTAAGGAACGTTTGAAGCTTTTTCAAAACAATAAAAAAAGATTTTTTACGTCGTTTCGTCACTATGGATGAAACTTGGATGTACCACTATGATCCCAAGCTGCGACACCAAACTTCAGAGTGGACTGAGCCTGGCTGTTCAGCCCCAACACAACCAAAATGGTCCAAATCATCCAAAAAGGTTATGGCATCTGTTTTCTGGGATGCAAAGGGTATTTTGTTGATCGATTATCTTCAAACCGGTAAAGCCATAGGAGGAGAGTATTATTCAAATCTGTTAAATATAAAAATTAAAGAATAAGGACCTGCTTTGATGAAAAAAAATCCTTTTCCATAAAGATAGCGCGCCAGCACACAAATGTGTTCAAACAATGGTCAAATTGAACGATTTATGGTATGAATTGATCAAACATCCGCTTTACACTCCCGATCTAGCCCCGTCGAACTTCCATCTATTTCCAAATTTAAAAAAAGTTCTCCGTGGAAAGCGTTTTTCCTCAAATAAAGAAGTTATAGCGTCTGTAAACCAATATTTTGACGAGCTTCCAGAAAACCACTTTAGAGATGGTATAACTTGGTTGTGAAAATATATTGAAGTTATGGGAGAATACACTGAAGACTAAAGGTATTTTTTTTTAGTTTTTCCCTTTTTTTATCCCCGCTCCGCGAACTTTTCAACTAACCTAGTATATTAGCCTCACAGCGACCTGTAGCTACTATTCTATAAATAGCCAGTTGTGAATATCACATTCTTCATTATTCTTCTATATAAAATTAAAAAGTTTCAGCGTTTCCTCTCAACATTCCTCATATCCCGTATAATTACAGGATTAAAAATCAAAAATTTATATCTCAGAAAAAACTAACACTTACGATTATATGGTAAAGCAACTTCAAATCCATTTTAAATTTGTCAGTTGGAATTGCAAGGCTGTATCAATCCAAGCAAGACAGTCAATTATTGTCTCGAACGATGAAGACCTAAAGTTTTGACTTCGTTCCGAATCAGAATCAAAAATGAACGATTTGGGATGAAACATTTAAATTATGGGAGCTGAGAATTTCAAATTGCTGCATAAAAATTATGAATTAAGTACGAGATTTAAAATCTTAAGATTAGCAATTTAAGATTTCCAAGTTCCAAAATCAAAAACCAAGAATATGAAGCTAAAATTTTAAAATTCCACGGCTGTAAGCTCAGCTTTTTGGGACTCAAAATGCAAGATTCGGTATCCACAATAATCAAAATACAATCCCAAAAGTCCTTAATGCGAAATTAGATAGTCTGAAAACAATCTAAAACATATAAATTTCAAATTTCAGGACCAACAGTCGATGATTCAGAATATCCAGTTAACAGAATAAAAATCACGAGTTTAAGATGAGGCATTTAAAATAGCGATTTTTAAATTAACGCTAGTCGAGATTATCACAATTATATCAAATTTACGAGACTGCGGAATGGAAAATTATAAGTTATGAATTTACTTCTTAAAACATAAAACTGAAAAATTAAAAATTCTTGAGGAGCAGGAAAATTTCTTAGAAATTTTTGTACAAATGCAATTCAAGAAAGTAGATTTTCAAAAAAAATTTTATTATGAAATGCAAAAAATTTTTTGTCATTCCCCGCCTACTTAATATTAAACTCTCAAAATTATGAGCAATTGCACTTCCGGTAGTTCAATCATGTTGAAATTCTCTATCTACAATTTTTATGTAGCACAAAATTTGACTCGACAGCTCTATTTTAACACACACGCACACACAGCCCGTCAAGGAGCCATAAATAATTAAAATGCATTCAGGGGCTCTCAAAATATGAAGATCCATCCAAATCTCGACGACAATATTTTTCATGGTTGCAATACGTTCCCTTTACCGTTTAGTCATACAGGAATGTAAAAATTGCTTTGCATTGCAAAGTGTCCGTAAGGGAGGCAAATGCAACATTATTAAGTAGAAATGATTGTTTCAATGGAAAACGTATTGAAAGACTTTAATTGTATTAATCCTGTATTTTTAAAGTTTACGGGAGAGTGGCATATGCGAAAAGCACATTTTCAAGGGGCTGACCCGACACGCAAAAGCTTGCAAAAATCGAAACGTCCGAGAAAGCCATCATCGGCATTAATCTTGACGTATTCAAGCGAATATTATTAATAGAGAGCGGGGTAATTTATGATGGGAGCCTCGAAAATTATTCCCCCGGAACAACGCTGGCTGTAGCCAGCGAAAGGACAGTCGTCAGGATCTAACACATAGAAACTTGCGGCGGCTGTCTTTACAAATCATTAGTTATCCTTATAGAAGGATAACTGGACGTCAGTTCGTACCCTGTTCATATCTGCTGCTACCGAAACACCCCTTACACGTCGCCTTATACAGCCAGCCCGTCTCCGTGTAAATACAATTAATTAATCATATCCGTAATACATCTTCTATAGGTTTATGTTATAGATACAGAGCTTAAATGGTGGGCTTAATATGTTTACATGTGGAATGAATATAAGTTGAGGAATTCAGCTGAGGCATTTAGATGTAAATGTTGGACTTCTCTTCTGTGCTCTAAAACTATTACTATGATTACTACTGCTGCTCCTACTGTTACTTGAAATTAATTTACATTGGAACTTTCACGTGCCACTGGAATTGTCTTCTGGTATAAGAAGGATTATAGTAATGAAAACAATTACCTGGGCCAGCACTAAGCCTAGTTAGCTAGACTAGGCTAGAGAATTTAAAAACAAGCGTACAATACGTGCAAAAAGTGTTTGGGTCGCTCTTATCCCCGTATGAGGAGCGCAAGGAAATATATTTTAGCAAGGCATAAATTATGAAATACTAATAAATAAGATTGGATGTACAGTTGGCGAGACAACTCCCAAAGTCCTCTGGATGTATCTATCGCAAAGCATCATCCCCCTTAGTAGTGTGTCAAGCAGCACGTCTTTCGTTTAATATAGAGAACCATAATCGCAAATTTGTTATTCACTGCATGACTAAACTTCGGAAGTATTAAGGGAAAACAAAACTTGGCAACAAATTTCCTTCCACCGAAGTTCAAACTTTAAATTGGTTACCTCCTTTTCTAGCCACCGCCAGCGACCGCCCGACAAAGAGAGACGAAAAACGAAAACAAGAGATAAACCCGGCTGCTCGCCGGTTAACATGTAGATTTCAGACAAGAAATCAAGAACAAACTTCCTATAACTAATTATAATCAATCAAAATCACCTAATCTGGTTTTAACGATTTTCTCCGCTAATCCCAATGACGGGAGAATTTAAATTATGGGGGCCGGGGGGAGCCGGCGCTGCACAGCCGGGAGAATGCCCTGTATGTTTACCACATTCCGAAGATTTTGAAGGGCGCCAACAAAAAACGGCGCTAGTTCGCCGCGTTCTTGCGAGGAAAATTATTTTCCCCCCGCGATAGTTAGCTGTTAGTTCGGTACCCCGTATGGCAGCGAGCCGTTAGGCGCCCCTCCGTGAAATTTCTTAACTGATACCATATTTTTAAAATTCGTCGTAATTGATACCATAAATCCCTTTATCTATGGGAAAACGGCGATTTTTATACACTGTAGATTTAATACCTGTAATCGTTCTTGCATAAAAAATCCATTAACTTTTACAGCCCTTTGCATATAATATAATGGCTGAGCTCGAGTGCCCGTTTCGCTCGGGTATCGGGAAAATTTAATTATAGCCTGTCACACTTTGTGTCACGCTTTGAATAAGTTACTTTGGATTTTTTGCAAGCGATCTTGCTCGCCTCCTATCCGGCTCGAAGGACCAACGCCCTGGCTTTTGGCAATAAGCTGTAGTTAGTTAATCAAAGAGATGGTTCTCCAACGAAAAAATTATAAACGGGGCCCGTTGGTGCAATTCGACACCCTGTGTGCTAATTTAAATAAAGGGCTTTGTTACTGCTGGGCGATTTCGCCCTATCGATAAAACCAAGTTACGGTCTTTAAATGCATAATAAAGACGAGGGCTTCATGTTGTGTCTGGACACGCAAGTGACCTGTCCACTAATAAAATATAACTGTTAACTGCTAATCCTTCAGATATCAAACAAGTCGCGCTTTTGTGCCCGTTTTGTTGTTCGCTTGGGCGAAATGGAGAAATTTTTAAGTTTTCTAGGGGAGCCTCGCCTGAGCGCAAGGGGTGGTTGTCGTACAGCAGTAGAAACACTTGGTGAAATATTGGCGATTAAGTTTTGTCCCATTTCCACCATATACCACCTACTAGAACCTACCTGTATGTACGTAGGTGTATGTGTTTGGGTACGTGCTCAGTGAACATTTAAACGGGGCTTATCGGGCGCGGTGAGTCATAAATATCGAATAATGTTATTTTCACGTCATTAGCTCTGTGTATGAGAATAATTTTTCTATTAATAAAGCACAATAACTTAAGGTAATCGCCGCTTAAAAATAGTTAATGCAAATAGGTCCATAAAACTAATGAAACTCTATTATTATGTACGATGTCCGGCTTATTAAAAAATGTGCGACAGAAATTGCGTAAATTGTTCCAATTTTCCTCACTAGCTAGATGTGTGAAATTCTAATGGTTTTCGATTGAAAGGCCTTGATAGTTCAAGTCTTGCCTGCGCTTCAGCCGCAGGCCATGAATTATCGTGGAAAGACAATCCATGCGTATTGTTATTTTGTTAACGGGCAATTTGGACAAGAAACAACATCATTTATCGGATTGTCCGTTGGTCCGAACCGTATTTTCGTAAACAGTCGCGTTACTCACACTTAACAAAGGTCATGAACGGAGTGTCGTCTTGAATAAAATTAAATAAACAGCTTTTGAATGTATTGACTTAATAACTCCATTGTCTATAAACGCAATAATTGATCTCACGAAAACATAGTGGGCCGAGGAAACACATTACCTAAACCCACATGCTCGGTCTACGCCCATTTTTACCAAGAAGACATTAATGATTGTACTTTTTAGACAGACAATTAGTCTCCCTGTCTCGTAACGACTGATTTGCTTTTATTTTTTCCACGACTTCATCCATTCCCTGCCGTGTAATCTAGCATTTACCGTTTCCGGAGAGGCCGCAACACCTTGGGTTTACTTATCAAACCCCCAAATTGAAAGACAGTCCGGTATAGCTGTGGAAAAGTCTAAATCAAATGACACCCAGGCATTACAGTCTAAACTCAGAGGACATCCCAGTTACAGTCAAAGAAATTCAAAATCGAATGCTTGCTTAGACCGACCAGATCTAGAAAGTAATCACAATTGCGACGTAATCGCTATTTCAAAGTAATGGCGATTTGGAAGTAATAGCGATTTCGAAGCGATACCAATTTATTTAATTTCGAAACGATGTCCTTTAATTCTGGCCGTAAAACGGAGGCTTCAGGATCGCGAGGATAACCCAACCGGAATCGCGTCCTATCGAAACGCAACATTTTCTTTCATCCCTCGCATCGCGAAGCGCCGCCGATCCTATAAATGTTTTAATCCTGAGTAATTTATTCCTTTGGTATCTTATTTCAAACCATTGTCCTCGATCCTGAATTAATTTCACGAATTAAAATAAACCCCTTCTCTATCTGGGATTGATTTAATTTATAGATTAAGGCCGGCTAGATATTTTTGCATATTTTTAACTTAATTAAAGCAGAGAACCGACCCTCCCCCCGCCGCCCGCCCCTTCGCCGCGCGCTCGAATGAACAATGTCCTCTTCGTACGTGGAAAAGCGTGAACGTTCTTAATGAAAACCGGAAAAATGTGGAAAATATCTATCAATTGCCCGGGTGTTAAGCGCGGAGCATTTGGAGAGGAAAATTCATTATAAAATCGGGACGGCTTTTATCTGAAATTTAAAAAGGCGACCGCTGGATTTCATTTATTTCTTTTTTTACGTCCATTCAACGTTACCGATCATTATTTGATAGTCATTCTTCCGCCAGAAACTTCTAGAAAATACATTTTAGTTGTTAGAACACTTTTCTAGGGTTTTCCGAATTATTTATGTTTTTGGTAGATTTGACCCTTACGAATTCCTCTCTGCAATAAATTTCTTACAGTATATCATCCCTCCTTCTTTTATTACGCAAATAATCAGGAGCAAATTAATATCTTCAATAACAACTGGAAAATGCAACTCTTAAGGTAGATAGAGTAGTTTGCGAAAACGCTGATACCTGAAATTCCGATTTTGCTACAAATGAAAAAATTGACACTTTTCAGGCTGAAAGTTTTTTAAAAATGTATTTAAAAACCGTTGACGGAAGACTCACTGTCTTTAAATCTAAAAATCTCTCATTGTGAAAATTCCTGAATAAGTTCACCTTTCAAAATAATGAGAGGTAGTTGTTTTGCCGATTTTTAAACCTCAATTCAGAAAAGAGGAGGATTTTATTGGACTATTGATATTATACACCGTAGAATTAGTTGAATTTGAAGAGATAGATTTTACATTAAAACGAAAAATGGGTTCCAACTTATAGTTTTGGATTTTGCATGAAACAGTGAAATCATACAAAAAGTTCGGGGTAGCTATATTCAAAACTCATACTTAAGAATACTTAAAAAATAGTCTTTGCATGAGAGAATAAGAAGGATAAGGTAAGCCTTATGCTTTTAGATATCAAAGCTAGAATTACAAAATATTCTTAATTTCGACTTCAATTACTACCTAGATTATTGATTCAGACCTTTATGTTAAAGTTACAATAACTACAGTCCTTTATCTTAAATCAAAAGACTTTCATCGTTCTGCGATTGAAATAATATTGATATTAGTCACAAGTGTGGACATATTTGATTCAAGGTATATAATCTGAGATTAAAAATTGAGATTAAAAATGATTAAAATTGCCTTTTCATGGCTAATCAGCAAATCTATGGATCAGAGAACACAGCTAACAGCTAAGAGGGCCCGCTTTTAGCGATTATTGTTGAAACTGAGGACTTCACGTTAATTCTACTGCTACGAAAAACTAATGCCTGCGAATTCTAAAACTCCTTTCGTTAGAAAGTGAGACTGGGCCCTTTTATAACTATTCATGTGCTTTAAAAGCCAAAATGCCATAAATATTAAAATATAGCTTTGAGATTAATGTTTCTAAATTAAAGTACTCGATTAAAATATCGAAAAATTCTACCTCGAAGGAGTGGTTATTTTAGAATACCGATGATTGTTAAACAGACGATAAAACAATTGACACTTGATATTTATGCTTAAGTTTCATGATTTAACATACATGTAACATAGAGGAAGAAATAGGAAAAGAATTTTATATTTTAAGACTGACTTTCCAACTTTTATGGCAAGATTTTTTCTGCAAAATCAACACAGATTTGCATCAACTAGTCCAATAATTTCACATTTGATCTCGTCCTCTCTTTCAATCAATAAGCTGCTTTTTCAAGTGAAAATTGCATACAAACACTGTAGCGCATTAAAACTTCTGGAGAGTTAATTTTTTTGTGTAAATTTAATAGATCCATAAATATGAACAGTGAATAGTAATTTCTAAATAAAATGCATATAATTGATAAAGCGATTAGCAAGGGATAACAATTGTGTTTCAAACTTATTTGGTTTCCAAGTTTATTTTTAATAGTGCTTAGTGATAGTTTGAAGCAAGCAAAGACAAAGGTTTTTGTACATCATTATTGGATTTACTTCTTTTATATTAAAATTATATATATATTATATATAATGCTTTTGTATAAGCATGATAGGTGTCATATAGTTGTGTCCATTCAGTCAATATTTTTACATATTCAAGATGATCTCGCTCAATGGCCTTTATTAAAAGCTTTCTGATCAAATTCAAAAGGCAGAGTCACTATATTCATTCTAATGCAACAGAATTACTAAAATCTTAAATTGTTGGTATGTATATAAATTCCATCACCAGTATCCGTCTGTATATA
>JAWQRO010000471.1:0-38383 GCA_033557835.1 Helochares maculicollis | reverse complement strand
TTATATATATATATATATATATATATATATATATATATATATATCGTTCGTTATCTCCTTGGTATGAACTGTTTTATGATATAATATTTTCTTATAGAAATATCTTCTTTTGATAAGATATCTTCTCTTGACGAGACATCTGCTCTTGGTGAAAAAGCTTCTCTTAATAAAATATCTACTTGTGGTCCTCATGAAATCGTTTTGAGCTAGTCTAGTAACAACTTCTAGACATTTTTGAGACACTGAATGTTTAGGACATTAAAGAGTTTACTTCCGTTTGAGTATGATGGATTATTGTCTTGTGATAGAGTATCGTATTCTGATAGAATATCATCTCATGATGGAATATCATCACTTGTTCTTTTTGTAATGTAGTATTCTCATGAAGTCGTTTTGAAATGGTCTAGGAATGCTCTCTATTTTTCAGACACTAAAGATTTAAGATATTGAAGAGTTTATTATTAGAATATCTGTTTAAGATGGATAGTTACCTCATGACAATATTGTCTCATTATGGAATATTATCTTTTGATGACACAACTCTTTTCGACGTAATATCCGTTTAAAGTAGTTTTTATGTAGTCTTCCATTGATGGAAGGTATTCTCCTGGTAATGATTACTAAAGTAAGCATGAATATTTGGGTACTGTTGCTTTTGAAGAATAGTATGGGACCTTGATTTCAACAGTAAGTTACATAGTTGGTAATAATTACAAGCCTCTTCTTGAATGTAGCCTTGTAAACTTAGTTTATTTTGTTATTTCTTATGGCTTTGTACGGTTTTGCATTATTCACCTTTCAACAAAATCTCTTGAAGTAATATTGTATTTTGGTGGAACAATCGTTTATTTCAAATAGTTTTTTTAATACTGGAATGTCTTCTAATGATGGTACAAGAAGTTGTTCGCGCACTTTAATCAGGTTCGATTCACTTTTCGAATTTTTTCGTCTTTGGCGTGTAATGATGGATGCATCTACTGACATAATACGGTGAACCAAGGAAACTCAACGGAATCCCGTTTAGATAAGCGTAAACAATGTTGCGACGGGTTCAGTCGCATGCGTTTTTGGTCGATTGATAGCAAACGAGGCAGCCGTTTCGCGAAAAGCTTTTTCATATACAAGACATCTTGTAAAATGCAGTCTAATGGTGTATGTGCCACTCAGCAAGCTCGCATACCTTTAGTAGGCGATCATCTTACACAGTATTTTGTATTTTTACGATAGTTTTGTTAGATCTAGCTCTTTTGGGGAGTCTTTGGGGCTTATGCTCTTATTTAAATTTTGCGGCTGGCTCCTTCCCGTACTGGTGGAAGAGAAGTAGAATTTCATCTTTTAATTCTATGGGGGATAAACCCTTCAAAACAAAGTACTTAGTCACAGATCGCACTTCAATTTCAGAACATTTGTTTTTATCTCAGAATGAAACAGTATCAATATGAAAACAATGCGAATTACAGAATAGATTAACATTAAAGACTAGCAGGCTTGAAAGTGCAGAAGTGACACCCTGTGAAAGCGTTTGCAGGGCCGAATAATATTGTTAGGCTAAATCATGTAATCACTTCTTAGGATATTATAATGTATGAATAGGTTGGTAGTACTTTCGGTGGGTGTGATGGAGTTGTAGGCGGGAAAAGGGTTGCGATGTTGGAATCGATCCCTAGAAATAGGAGCAAAGCGAATTTGAATGAAAGGTCGCAGTGATCAGAGAAGTAAAGCAGATTGAAGCTGAAGAGCGATGCGGCAGGATGTTGGTGCTTCGCTGCATTGGGGCCTGTGCTTTATCGAGGCTGTGGCAAGCGGAGGTTTCGGCGTTAGTAGGAATCAAGTTTGGCGATGCGGCTCGGACGCGAGGGTCGCCGGTCGGTCGATCTGCGGGCCCCCTTCGCAATATCCGATAGAGCAGAGTAGAGGATTAGCGCACAGGGGTTAATGAGTCGTGCAACTAAGCCGGGATCAGTGAGTGATACGGTGATGCATCTGTAAAATATTCATTCGACGGCGAGTGGTGTTTAGCGGCGGCTCTTTTGAACGCATTAAGAATTGAGATGCGGTCAAGACGATTTGGAGAGCGACGGCGACGGGTCCAGGCCGTCCGCTATCCACTGGCGGTGTCGGCAGAGCGAACGGTGCGGCGGTTCTCCCGAGGGAACCCCACTCACTGTTATCTACGGCTGCAGGTCCAATTGCGGCTCCCATCCTTTAATTCCGGCTGACAGGTAGACAGGGCCGCTTCGTGCGCCGGGATTTCCTCCGGGAGCCACTCCGGCCCGTCTTATATCACGGCAACGTCAGCCGCCGATATCGCGGCCGCCGTAACGAGCCTGAAATATTAGAGTACATCTGCGAGGGCCCCGGGCATGTTTGCATGCACGCGGCCAGATAAAGCGACGCCACTATTAAACGACTCGTTCTAGGAGATGGAATGCCCTTTTGGGGTCGGGACCGTACGTACGTAATCCCGTCGCTCCGCTCGACCCGCATCGCGCCGCACTACGTGAGGGTCCGAACCCAGACGATGTAATTTCCTGCAGGAGACCTCGATTCATAACTTGCATGGTTAATACCGGACCTACGGAATCCGGGAGTCCGGGGGGTGAGGCCGCAGCCAGACCCAGACCTGAATTAAAAGGCCCTTCCTTCTCTTCGCAATATACTCTGCTTTGTTGCCTCCTGTTTGCGGTATAACCGACGTGGATTGTTTTGCATCCCGGTTTTCAAGAGAAGATCCCCTTTGCCCTTAGCTTATACATCGTTTGCCCATAGCTTTACCCCGACTACATCTCGGTCGGCTCCTTTCCTTGTCGGTCGGTCCCTTTCTCTGTGGTTACTCTATTCTTATCAGCATACATGGCATCTCTTTCATATCACTCATCATCTCTAGATTCTCTACTGTTTCTGTTTCTCGTATTACCATACATCACTTCTGGCGTCTTACTACTACTTATTAGTTCTACTCCAATTCTTTTGTTTTGTCTTAGACCTCTTCTTCCGAATTACTACTTTACTTTTAGGCTACCCTTCTTCTTTTGTCTTACTGATCTTTTTTTGTCTTAACCCCCTTATTTATTTTACTCCTCTTCATCTATTGTGTTCCTCTTCTTTTGCAGTCTTGTTACATCTAAGCAGCACACTATTATTGTTTTATTTTAATCCTCGCGGATGTTCACGAAAACATTGCAGGTATTAAAAAAGCGTTAAATTTGATTTTATATAAATAAAATTGACGGATTTTATTCTGCTAATTTCTACTGATTTAAAATTATTTGCTCTAGTAATTAACACCTAGTCATAATTAATATTATTCCTCCATCAAAGGTTACGTTGTATATAGTGTAAAGTTGGGATAGATCTATTGTTTTGCTGAAGTAGTCGTGTGGCATTTGTTTCAAACTGTTTCAGCGCTATGGTGTAGGCATGCAGATCACTTACTTGAAATACTGAAAATGAGATTAACAACTTTTAAAACGCGATTGTAATACTGCAGTTTGGTATTAGACGGGGCAGTCGAGCAGTCGTAGGGAAAAACGCATTTATTTATTCGTATGCTGATTAATTCCGTGCAGCTTGGCGCAATTCAAGCTTTGAATTGGCCAGTGTACGTAGTGTGGAAGCAGCAGGCCTTCAGTTCAGTGCAGCAGTGTCCAGTAATGCATGTAACCAATTTCACACACGTCACTCACGCGGCCTGCGGTGACGGGTGGCGCCGCTCTGTGGTGTGACCTTTCAGTGCATCGCACTGCTTGTTGCTATCAAATATTCATATCTCGTTGTTTTACATAAAAACGATACTGCTAAAAAATTGTGTACATGTTAGTTAGGATCGATTTCAAGACGTTACGTTGATTTACCCTTTGGTCTTGTTTTCCTCTGTCACGTGACTAACTGAATTAGCATCAAAATGAAAAATCTTTGTCAGAGGACAAAACAAGTCATATCACAAAAAGCCAAAATAGCCTTAGATGCATTTAAAAGTGTCAAAAAGGTGTTAAGTACATGAGCAATATTAAAACCTGATATTGAACAAAAGAAAATGTTATCATTTTATCAAAAAAGTATCCGAAATTGTCAATTACATCCACCGCTTAGTCCTGGCATACCATTATCAGATTAAAATGCAATTGTTTTTTTGCCAATGAAAATCAGATTTTACGAATTATGAAAAATTATGGTAAAAGTAAAATAAAAATTATCAGTTAAAACATAATAAATCTCAAAAAATATTAGAAATGTAGATATTATACGTTAGTAATTTACGCAAATTACTAAAAAACACTAGGGACTTGGCTCTATATGTGAAGATGAATGTAGAAAATCAAATTATGAATCCCACACATAGCAAAAAAATCCTTAGTAAGATTATCAATATTATGAATATGTTAAAATATTTAAAAATACATTAAGCAGCAGTCCGGTTCGACGGGAGTCTGTAAGGATGGGCAGCCTCCCTATCTCTCCAGTGTATCTCAAATTTAGCAGAGACTTTTATGATCAGAAAGTATTGCGACGGTGGACCTGCGGAATAGGGACGAAAATCCTAGTGGATTTCCTATCAGGGCGGGTAAGCAGGACACATGTCGACGGCGAGAGCTCCCTCGCGGATAAACTAGGATAACTGCGCCGGAAATATAGCCCGTGATGCAGCCGAACCGGAAATGGAATCTCGTACCCGGAAAGACTATTTTTTTCGTTTCGCTCCAGACATATCGAAATAACCCTAAAAGTCGAGTCGAGGGGATCGCAGACATCGGAAAGAATCTTGCCGTTTACAAATAGCCCTGCCTGCGGTCGCCACTACGTCCTCTATTACATACCCGTTCTCGCGAGGGGACTCAAAATCACCACCTTCATTGCTTTACCGCACCCGCAGAGTCGATAATTTCACTTTTAAATTCGAAATATGTTTGCTAGATGCTTCGACGCCTTGCATAATATTCTTATTAGAGCTAATTATACAAAAACAGGTTCATAAACTAATTAGACTTAATTCAATATATGAATAAATTAGTTTTGTTATTACAATTTATTCGATGGCGTAATGGAGATACGTCACTTTCACTCTCAACTGCTATTGGTTAATTAGGTTGCATTAGCGAATCGCAAGCTGTTATGTTTAGTAGATTCAGCGTCTACTAAAATTGCATTTCTGAATTCACTTGCTGCAATTACAATATATATTTTATAAAATAATATTCTTATTAGACTTATATTCCGTAAAACAAAAAATTAGGAGTCTCATAAGCGTACTTTTTTTATCGAAAACACATTTAACATTTCACACTTTAGTGCATCGCTCATCTCTGTGCGTGTACAGAATCCTTTAACTAAATTGATAAGAGGATCACAGCACAAACTGTAAAATGAATTGAAAAGCCGAATGCAAGAATTAATTTGCTGGCTTTTATCATTTCCACGTTTATTCGGACAAAACGCAACAGCGGGGAAAAAATTGGCTACCGTTGAAATTCGTAATAGAAAAACATGTTAAATAACGATTAAGCACGACAGAGGGCGCTGAAAGCGTGGGAAAAACAATGAGGGAGTGTCGAGAGTCAGAAGTCATCCGTAAGCAAAATTTACACTATTTTCATTAGATGTGTAATTATACGCGGAATGGATTGAAAGGGTGCACGAGGTGGCCTCCCTTGCTTATTAGAAGAGCGACGCGCTTCTCCGTAGATGAGGGATGCGATGTGATGCGGTGTGGCGAAAAAGTCGAGCGCGACAACAGCCCCCGTTAGGAAGGAGGTTGGCTGGTTGGCAGACGGGCAGGCAGGCTGGCAAAAGCAAGCAAGCAAACAAGGGATCCACAGGGAACTCCTGATAGATAGTGTTCGGTCAGCGTAACGTTTGACATGTCAGCGCGTGTTGTATGACACGCCTAGCCCGATTACGAGTCACGAAAAACACGGATAATCACGTGTCGCACGGAGGACCGAATACGCCCTCTTCTAATTTACAGTGATGCTTCAGGAATCTGCCCTGTCACGGCAGCCCTGCTCCTCCTCGCCAACCCTCCGCTACAGGAGACAGAAATGCTGAGTCTGACCATGTTAACGACTCAGCACTACTCGTCATTACCGCCACTCACATTTTAATCGCGGCCCTTGTCATAATTCTCACAGATACAGACGACCGACCCACCGGCCGACCTTTATTTAAATCACTCCGATTTGGGAAAAGGGCTAAATCATGGCCTCTCCTGGACGTAAAGCAGCGCCTCTTACGCTGCTATACCCCTTTTGGACCAACCTCTATATTTAGAGTTATAGCTTTATTATCGACTCTCCCACACTTGCTAAATTGGAACAGTTTATATCATCCTGAAAACGCAACTAACTCATATCGATTACCACTTTTTGTTTCAACCGTTACGGAGCAAATCGATTAACGACTACTCACCCATCGTATACCCTTCATTTGACCTCATCTACTAGCAAAGTTTAGGTAGAGTTTTTTGCCCCTGAATGTTAAATAAAGTAGGAATTGACGATACAGCTACTTTAATAATTCGACCATATAAGTGCGTAAAAATACTTTGACCGCCAATATCACTATAATCAGTAAATGTTTACTCGCCATCTTTATGGGCCTATGATCCACATTAATAGTAGCCCATTTACATTTCTTATTGAAAAAAAAATAAATGACTTCAGAAAACTAACTATTAACATTATTAATAATTACATTTTAAGTAATCATTCACAATTTTAATCTAAACCGCAATAACAAATCGGTGAATAATCCTTGTGAAAATGTTCAACTAGCTACTAGGTCCAAGTTGCAACCCGAAAAAGCGTGCGACCCCTCTAATGATAATTATGGGTATAACAAGGGGCTTAAAAACACCTCTATGTATGTATAAATTAATAAAAAAACAGTAGACGAGGTAGGGGGAGGATAACGGCACCGCATCAGGTCCCAATAACAAAATTGCAGAGTGCGTTGCGTTTGGTGTGGTGGGTAGAATGTGAGCGAGTGGATGATGTTTTCCGAGCCCCACGCGTTGTCGGGGGTGGCGAGGTTATTTGATGGCGCATATCCGACCTATGGATGGAATTGGCCATAAAACCCATCCAATAGGTATAAAGCGCCGGGGTTCCACAATAGACGCGAGCGGTGTTTAAACACCCGTTCTCCTTCAATCTGCGTCGAACAAAATGAGATTCAGAACATCCTTTGATTATCGTTTACATGCAGCTATGCTTTGAATAGCAATTCGCATATTTAGGGGCTTCCAGAGAACTAAAAAAATACCTGCCCGCCCTGACGCGGCAGCGTCACCGCCAATCTTCCCTTTATCTTTCCCTAGACTCTCCAAATCGCGGCTTCACCCTACTTGCGGTTTTCCTCATGCATAATTTTCTATTTTATGCAATTTGCTATGTTATGCAGTTTATCTTGCAGTGCACTTTATTGATTCTTTCTTGCCCATTTGATACGTTTGTTACAATAAAAGGCAATCGGAACACATTTTGATGATTTAAAGCGAAAACAGAACACGTGAAAGCTACAACTACCTATTTTTGATTACTAAAACTTACGAT
Source organism: Helochares maculicollis (assembly GCA_033557835.1). Classification (NCBI taxonomy): domain Eukaryota; kingdom Metazoa; phylum Arthropoda; class Insecta; order Coleoptera; family Hydrophilidae; genus Helochares; species Helochares maculicollis. Next base: position 30,833 of record JAWQRO010000471.1, on the reverse strand, counting down.
CTAATTTGCAGCATGGCCTATTTTGTCATTTAATAAGTAATATCCTGATATTTAAGTTAGATCGTTTATTGACAAACAGCCTGCAACAACATCACTACATTTGCTGTAACTGGAATATATACAAGAAATCAAATAAATTATGGACATATTGCAAGCATCGAGTGATATAATGAGCAAATCAAATCAGAACTCACACCCTAAATATTAGAAATTCCAAGAAAATTTAAGGATTGTATAGCAACAAATTTCATAGGACGTAGAAAGTATCTGGATCAATTTGTAAAGTTTTAAGATTGAAAACTCGATATTATAAGATTAAGAATTCCAGATTAAATTTTATATAAAAAGTAAAATCTAAACTACAGAACGAAATCACAAACATTGAATGTCAAAAAATGTAAGATAATAAAACCAAAAATTGAAAATTACAGGACTAAAAGCAATGCTGCAGGATAAATATCCTAGGGTTACCAGACTAAAATGAAGATCTCATAATATTTGCATCAACATATAGAAACATATAAAACATGATAGATGCCTAATGAATGAAAATAAATTGTTATAAGACGCCAAAGTACAGAATAAAACCTGAAAATTGCAGGATAAAATTAATATAAAATTACAGATTAAAAGGCCAATAATTGAGGATTGTAGGATCAAAAATGAAAGGATTCAGGATTGAAAAACCTAAATTACAAAATCAAAATTCAAGAATTTCAGATAAAATGTTATATCAGGGTAAAAACCTCTTGACTGTAAGACCAGATCCTCAAAATTCCAGGATATAGATGTAAAATTACATGTTGAAAATCTAAGATAGCAAATTAGAGCATCTTGCATCAAAATTTGTAAGTTATACAAGATAACTTTTAACGATACAGGACGAAAACCTTAAGATTTTAAGGTCAAAACGAAAATATAAAAACCCAAACTTATTAACCACTTAAAAACGAAAGATTTAGAATGAAAAATTTAAAATATCGAGGTAAAACGTTAAAGATTATAAAATGTAAAGATGTCAGGACAAAACAGTCAAGATAATAAGATCAAAAATATAAGATTTTGAAAATTCCAAGTATTTAGTATAATATTTTGAGGTGTCAAGATAAAAATTTAAAAATTCAGTCTTTAATAATCTAATGCTGGACTAAGATTGAAATTCATTCTTAGGGTAAAAGCTTTCACTTTTCTGGATTTAACACCATCGCGTGAATTGTTGGGCCTTATTATGAAAACACCATGGGCCTACAGCAAAGGTTTTAGTATAATTTAAAATTTCAGGATTACGAGCTTAAGACTAACAAAATTAAAATTGCAAGATTTAAACTAAACCAGAATGAAAAATCAAAGTAACTGAAAATGCACATTAAGTGGAGGGGGTGGAGTATGGGGCGATAGCCTTCACATACACATAAAACCAAAGTAAAGAAAAGCATAGAAAATTGAAAACCGCAAGGATTACAGAGCGACAGTGAAGAGAATTCTAGTAGCAGTTGCAGTTTCCATAACAGGGAGCTAATAATGGTAATCGTCTTGAGGAAAAGGGAGTTAGTCCTACTTAATCTCCTGTAGGAGTGCAGTGAAAGCAGCAGCGGCAACAGCAGCAGCCGGAGCTAGAGTGGCACAGCAGAAGGGGTGGTTTCGTTATTCATCTTCCGGAAGGAAGTAGCATGACATGACATGCAGATCACGCGGCGGGAGGAGGCACGGTGCCTTGCATCCGGTAACTCCTGACAACACAATACTGGAAACAAAACGGAACAAGGCTGATGCGAGAGCGAGGGTTGAAGAAGAATAAAGACGACAAGGCTGCGCCACGCCACCACTCCGGATCGTTCCCGGACCCGACATGGAAATGCTGGAGTTGGAGAGAACGATTATAAATTATCTTAAAGTCTGTTGAATATCACCCGCCGATATCACGATTTCTGCCTTCTTTTACCATTGCCTTGCTTGGTCTCGTTTTCCTTTGCTTTGCCTTGCTCCTCTTGCTCTGCCTCGCCTTGCCGTTACTTTACCATACCTTGTCTTAGCTTAGCCTTGCCTTCTTTTCCCATATTTAGCTTTGCCTCACCTTCCTTGCCATTTCATACCGTTCCGTGCCGAAATCGACGTATGGGCTCGGTCTCTATGGTATGCCATGACATGATATGGTAGTTCCCCATACATTTGAGTGTCTTATACACGAGTGTGAGTGAATGTATATATTCATAATGGATTTTTTTTGCATGCAACGCACAAGAGAGTGAATATTCAAGTTCCCACGAACGCGATTGGTTGTCAAACGAGTTGCATGCCTCGGGCGGCAGACTTTAAATGATGGGTTAGGTTGTTCTGTGGCGAACACCCATTGGCTGGCTCACGGAGGTCCTCTAGTATTGTTCACTTTGTGTTTTCTAAAACAATGAACTCCTCTCTTTTCCTTCATCAAGAGAGCCAATTTATTCCAATGCATTTTCGGTCCTTATCCAGCGCGCTTCGTTCTTCTTTCTCTTGCGAATATGCGAATAACAAAGAATCGACGTTTCGGAAGGTGAGTTGTCTATCATTTTCAAGACTTACTGAGAGTTTTCCTGAGCTCTCGCTCTCGTACAATAAAAAATATTATTCTGCTTACCCAAACACGCATCGCTGTAAAAATTCTCTATTTAGGGTAAAAAAAGAATCACTTTTCAGCACATCTCCATTATATTCTGCATATAACTACAGATATAAAGTGTTTGATCAATACAACTCTTTTTGTTAATACTATTTAATTATTAATGATTTATTATGATTAGCGGATAAAGGTGCAACCCTATAAACTCCGTGCAGACAAAGCGTCAGCTTTTCTGCAATTCGTTCAACGAACACTACCATTTCAGTACTACTGGTATGCAGACTGAAAGATGTATATTAGCATAAAATAATGTCTATAGCTCTTTAGTCCGTGTTGGGAGTCATGGTGGTGTATTAAAATTCTGTACAAACTTAAAAAACCTAAAATTTTGAGACCTTTTAAATGTAATGTAAGAAGTTAATTTGACGATTCTAAGTACTGAGTGAAGCCAATGGAGGGTCATTAAGAAATAAACACGCAAAACACAATAAATGCAACAGATAAAAATTATGATTTCTACAGAAATATCATATGATGATATAAAGATGTGGTCTCCTCTCTAAGGCAGAAAGTGAGTTTGCTAGTCCTTTAAACGACAGTTTTTTTTTCAAAATATACCTATGAAACAGCTCAAAACAACAAGAATCTAACAAATTGATTTAAAGTATGAGGGTACGGTATATCTATATTCAGGGCAAACCATTAAATCCGGAAGAAAAGCGTCTTGATATCACCGTCACTGTACTATATGTTACAATAACTGAAACATTCCATCCCTATTCTCATTAAGTAACTCCCTTTCAGCACCCTGCCAATAAACGTTCCTAATTGATCCCCTTTTATTACTGTCCGGCCAAGCGAAATAGCAAGTTGAGTCGAATCGCCTCAACTCTGGCTGAGATGGAATGAAACGGGAATAGGACGGCTCGGGATGAAAGTGCGACTTAGGTCGAGGGGGCAGGAGAATCATTACATCACCTCATAACGCCATATTATATGCTAATCCTACTTAAAGAAACGCCTCTCTTTTTACGGAAACGCTCTTGGAGCGCTAACGACCGTTGCGGTACAGCGAAGACAGACGAAGATGGCATGCCTTTACCGAGGAGCCACGAAAAAGGGAGCCTGGAGAGATTAAAGGCGCAGGCTGCTAAGTAATATCCGAATTTCTATTTATGTCCTTACAAAGTCTTACAAGCAAACTTTATTAAAACCTACAACTGTTCAGCGACCACATTTTGGTTACGACTTCATGTAACCCGCTTTTGGGATCTTTTCAGTCAAACTTTATATCAATGTATTTAATACTCCTGTGGTTGCTTTGTGTAATTGATATTTAGTACTTGGCCCTCCTTTGAGGGCTCTCCATGCCGACGGAAACTCGTCGATTTATTAAAATATCGTTAATAGCAGGTGTCGCAAATGAAAACGTATTTAAATGCTAGTTTTAACACGCCCTAAGGCGAAATATGGGGTGAACAGGCTGGAGATGGTAAAGACATCGGAGGTGGAGAAATGCGAATCAACGTCGAGAAAGCCTAAGGAAAACACCCGAAACAACGGCAATAAACAGAGCAGCTGCAGTAAAGAAATCAGGCCTAGTAAACAAGGCGCGAGCAATAAAACTAGTGAATGGCTGCAGGAGCAGTTAATACGGCGGGTGTGCTAAATACAGCGATAGCCATTAAGGTGGCAGGAAGATCAGCAGGAAAAGCGGCGGCTACATAGGAGCGATTCCGCGAGCGCATCTTAAGAATAATTTCGCAAAACGGATTTCCCAACCCCCACGGCGTTAGGTGGGCAACTCTGGGGGCGAGGGCGGTGGAAGAGGGTAAAGGCGCGACCGGGCCGGTGGCTGTGAGGCAAGAAGAGAGCTTTTTATAAGCTCGCAAATATTAATTAAAACGGGTCGTCTTAGCAACGGGCGCTGGCGACATCTCGCGCCGGGGCGGTAATTACTGTCACGTGACTGGCTAAGGTAACTCGCTGCAATTTCATTAGAGCTTAACGGGATCCATAAATCTTGTCGGCACACCGACGAACTCAAAATTTATTCGCGCTAAAAAATCTTATCATTTGCATTCCAATTTACTCGGGAATTTACACTAACTACGGCTGGCGCGGCGAGGCGACTCTTTCCACTTCTTGGACTACCTTCGCTCCTCATCCCGCGTTTCCTAATCTTACCGCCTTTAATAAGTACATGCATACCTTTATTTTTAATAATTATTTCAGTCCTACATGACTCGCTTAATACCCTCTTCCATTACCGAAATGCTTATCACGGGCCTTCCTAAACTGTCATGCAGTAACTTGTAATCCTGTTATATATTTAGACTGTCTTTTGTTATGCTGTCACTTGAATATGCAATTTAGCTGAGTATTAGTTATAAACAACATCTATCTATGCGCATCTGTAATGATAAATCTATAGGGTATGATGCGTATTAATTTACTTACTATCAATCGTAAAACAAAGTCATAACGACAGCATAACGCTGAGGATACTTGGAATTTTAAAGGATAACGCACACATGTATTCTCTCTATTTATACTTAGCTTACTAGTTTTTAAATTGCTTCGCAATTGATGAGTAGAGTAATGTCTAATATTAAAATCGCTGAGGAATATGAAGCTACAATTGGCTGTAAAGTTCTTACATTTGAATTACAAAGAAAACCGACTTCGGGTACTTACGACCGCAGATTACAGCGAAGCGACTTAGTTAACAGCAAACGATTTCTTGGGATATATGCGTGTATTCATGCATAATTCAGTGCAGTGATACGATTTAAATGATCCTTATATTGTAGAGTTACATATTCTCTAGTCCTGTTTATCATGATACACTGCTTGTTTAGATTGATGAACCAAAAAATTAAAATCAACTATTTTTTGAAGAAAAACTTTTAAAATCAACTATTTAAAAAAAAAGACTTTAAAAATCCACTATTTAATCATCAATTATTTAAAAAGCAAGACTGAAAATTATTTAAAAATAGGGTTTAAGATGTACTGTAAAGAGACACCGGTTTCTACAAGGCGTTAGTATACTAGAATTTACATTGATTTGGGCAAAGTCCTGCTTGTTTATGTCTTATGTTATTAAGTCCGGGATATGAAATGATATTATGTTGGGGAATATGCTTCAGGGATCAGCTTTGGGACTGTTCCTGAAAATGGGGCAGTTGGAATGGAAGATAGGGTTGAGAGGATAGTGCGGAGAGGGCAAGAAAACAACAGTTACCGTAAGAGAGTACACTAAAAAAAGCATATTTTTCGTGTTGAAAAAATTTACAACTTTGGTTAATGGCTTCTATTTTACAGTCCAACTTGCATCTTGAAAAAATTGGTTTATGCCATTTACATTTTTAACATTTTTTTCGAATCCTTGTATCTAACCCCTATTTTAAAGGAACTGCATTTATTTTAGATTCCTGCAAGTTTTGAATAATTATTTCTTTTCTTCTTTTCTTGAACGTAAGAAGGTTTCGAATTAAGAACACAATGAATTTTTCCTACATGTTTTCTATTTTTGTTTAGCCTACAATTGTTCTAATGGCTTCGTAACTGAGGCGTATCTATGAATAGTCGAGAGCAATATAAAAAAGTGCCGCCATTCATTATTCCCGAAAAGACGAAATAATAATAAATTATAAGCAAAATTAACGGTCGTACTCTAAATTATTTTAAAAATAGATATAAAATTATACTCAAATCAAACTGATTTTTCTTAATAGTGACATGTTTGTCACTATTAACACAGGATGTTAGAAGCTTAGATTGACGCTCAGGTTGACATAAAAATGATTATTTAACAAACTAAATGTATCTTCTAACATCTGCAGAACGTGTAAGCTGAGCCTTGGGCGCAGACGATTCGGGCTGCGCTCTTGAATTAAGAACATCAACTTTTACCATCTGAAAACATTCCGCTATTAAGAGCGGTATCTAAACTTTTAAAAAATGAGCCTAAAATAATTGTATCGACAACAGCATTGCTTCACGTATTAACAAAAGGAGCCATTATGGTATGTAATAAAAAGTAATAGCGGAATGTTTGTGGTTGTTAAATGTTACAACTTTTTATTACATACAATGCATTTGTTAATACCTGAAGCAAGGCTGTTGTCGATACAATTCTGTTACTCAATAAAAGGTTAGTTGACGCTGAATGTTTCGGAATGCTAAAAACTTAGGTTGACGTTCTTGAATTGAAGAGCAAAGCTCGAACCGGCTACGCCCAAGGCGCAGCTTACACCTTTTGCATATGACCGAAAATGACTTTTTGAATGACTTTGTTGGTATGTTGAGATTTTTGTTTGTCATTTTTGTCCATAGCCTACTTGATATAGAATTTTCAAAATTTAAAAAGTGGTACTTTCGGAGTCCTAATCACGTTTAAAATTTGTATGTCATTGTTTCGGAATATTGATGCCGTGTAAGAAATTTCAGCTTGGCTGCTCTATTGTAACGCCTAGCTTACAGAAAAAAAATCTGTGTAGGTAAACAGGTACGTTCGGTGGTTGATCTAACTTTTTGTGATAATAGCCATATGCTAAATTTCATCGCTCCACCTCAACCGATGTGACCACTATCGTGTTTACAAACACAAACAGGAACAACATACAAAAATTGTCAAACTGGATTAAGGGGCACTCAAAACGAGGAGGAGATCTGTCAAAATCTTGAGGTCCAATTTTCTTCTCTCACAAAATTTGGCGCTTAAATGAATTAATGGACTTTAACTGTGTTTCCTAATTCTTCTCGCAGTCTCCCCATTTTCATTTTGTCTATTTTTATAGCAAGCTTTTCTCTACGTTTCAGATTTTTTTTCAGTGCTACTTTTATTTATTAAGTTAGAACGTTTATTTCAAACTATGCATGAGAATTCTTAATCAATTAATAACAATATGTTGGAATATGTCGTTTCTGGACATAACGAAGCGCTGATAACCATTAAAAACATGAAAGTTGAAAACATTTTCCAAATAGTGATGAATATCAGAATTAAACAGCTAAAACCTAAATCCGTGCTAGGAAGCTCTATCAAGAATTTTTGATCTAATTGCTTTGTAATGTTGTTATCATTGTTGTTAACATTGCTACAGAAAGAAATAAGGTTTCAAGAAAATTTAGAAGAAAAAACGAGTTCAAATTCCCCAGGAAATATTTAGCTGTGAGTGAAAGAGCAAACTTTTTGTCTCAACAGTCTGAATAAACCAGGTTATAGTCCTCTAAGAGCACATAAAAAAGCGATTTCCACAATTTTAATCTAGTCGTAATGAATCACTATTATTCTACTCCGATTTGGCTTCATGCCACCTAAAAATGATTGTTTTGAAATAAGGAACCAGCGGTGCAAAGTGCACCAAAAATTGACAATACTCCGTTAATTTGATATGAAACCAAATTAACGATCAGAAAGCGATATTCGAAATAGTTGTCATTTAAGTGCAATTACTAATCGAAATTTGTAAAAGAAATCAGATTTATGCCTTCCGTCAGAGGTAAACATTTAATCGAGTATCTTATGTGTACGAGATGCTGATTGAGGGCGCTTCAAATTTCGTTCTCAGTGGACAACAGCTCCAATGCCTATTTCCAAAATCTATTGAGGTTTCCAAAGGCCATTTCTGTTCGGGAAAAAGAATTGTTGGCGTTAGCCGAAGCTTAGTGGGCGTAGAGAATCAGTGTAGCGTTGATCGAAGTTTATTTATTCTCCATCCGATCCGGCTGCCGTATTCAGATGTGATTGCCGTTATAAATTCAAGGAGGTTGGCAGAGGTGATGTGTGTCCCCTAGGGTGCATTGAAATCAGACATTCCTGCCTCTACATGTGTAGATGAATTCGCCCCCGGCCCCGTTCTCAGCGCCAGCCACGGATTCAACCCCAGCGCCACTGCCAACCAGCTCCGACGCCCCGAACCCATCTCCACTCCCCGGCTTCAATTTTCTACCCGTTTCACATATTCGATATAGATACGCAAATAATAGTAAAGTACAAGTATGGAAGGCTCTCAGGCCGTTTCAGATTCCCAACATAATCATAAAAATCACTATGCATCCCCTCAGGAGTGACTTACGCACTCTACCCAAACCAAGAGGCGCATTTCTTGACTGGGCGGTGCGACGGCTCCGCAAAGGCGAAGCGCGGGAGAGGCATAAGGGTTATGCAACCCCGGAGATGGGGTTATCGGTCTCCGTGGGGCCTTTCCAAGGTGTTATGGGGAACGAATTGATAGCACTAGCTGTTTTTCATGGTATTACGGCCGCAGATTCCGGTCGACGGCTAATGGCGGATGCAAGCTTCTTCCCCGGGGACCTCCTGCTGCCGCGCTTCGATGCACATCGCCGTGACACTCCAGTTTAGGCTTTCCTTCTCCCTGGATGGATGAGGGGGAAAGATGCGTTTCTTGCTTGCTCGTCTGCCTGCTTGTCTGCTCTTCCCGATCTTCTGCTTATTTGGTCCTTCGAGCACATCGCCTCGTTTTGTCCTTCGAACACGTCTGCTAACAATCGCGTCATCGCTAGCCCTTTTGCGCTTACTATTTTTTGTTTATGATATTTGCTATGCATATTTTTGTTAATATGTATTTTAGACGTACGTCAGGCTGTCGATAAAGTTTGGCATAAACACAGTTTACTTCAGTTGTGGAGAATTCAGCGTTAGAGTGAATCTACTATTACATTCCAATAAAAGCTGGTGTTCCCCAACGATACACCGTGGGACTACATTTTGACGGCAGATTCATCGTTTAAGATTTAAGATTTTTATAGATGACTTTTTTTGAATTCCGACTTCAAAGTTCAGTTTTCCAACCTTCGTTGGATTTGGAGAATAAGCGATACGAATTAAAAACCTTTGACTAAATTTACTATGTATAGGTAAATATGGTTTCGCTAAGAAAACTTTAAAAGCAGCATGAAACAATTGAAATGGCAAAAAATTGTCCTGCGCAAGAAAAACAAATTCATTGACTTAAAAAAAAATAACGTAAATTCATCGACTAGAAAAAAACGGCTTCGTCATCGAAAATGTGTGGCAACATCAGCGGCTCGCAGGGATCCTTAATTTCGATCGCCTTGTGTTTATTTCTGTCATTCGGTATCACGCTCGCTCGAGCATTTCAATATAAATAGAAATAACACCGATACCATATGGTGCCCAAAACTCGGGGTGTGAAAGCAAAAAATGCGCTCGCTGGCTTTGAAAAAAAGAATCGGATGTGTTGGCACTTCATTAGAGATGTATTTTAGAACTAATGACTAGACTCTGAGAGAATTTCTGCCACTCAAGAATTTTTGATAGCACCGTTATAATAAAGCTGCTTGCACACTAGACGGTTTAGAGCGATTGGCTCTCAGAGTCACCAAACTAGGCTGTAAACGACCTCCTGAAAATAGGCTACAAACAACATTCACCTGAAAATAAACTACAAACAGAAGCAACCTGAAAATAGGCCCCTTCCTAACTGGACTAGAAAATTCTCCAATTTATTAATTGTAACCGTAGATTCTACTAGCGGACCTCAGGTGCTCCGGACTCTCGGAGCGTCCATTAAAACCAGTTGTCAATCAGTAATTAACTCATTATGTAATTTATTATTATTATAATATCCTCCTCGTTTATTCAAATTGCGCTCGAGACTAATAATTATCAAAATCTATTTATTATGCATGCAAATTTAGTGGCGTTAAAGAGTTTATCGAATAAATTATAAATGAGAGCGTCGTAGAGGAACGCATGGATGATAGTGTGTTGCAACGGTGAGGAGCAGGGACACGTAGGAAAGCCAAGCAGGCGGCAGGCCTCGGGTGAGTGGAAAACAACGGCAACCGGGGGGCAGGCAAGTGAGCCGATCATTTCTGATGAGTTGGCTTTGGTGTGTGTACGGTGAGATAACGGTTACACTCTGTCACCGGTGACATTATCGGAACTCCCTGCGACCTTTTCGTACACATATTACACAACTACGGGAGTAGTCCTATCTAAGCTCGCGGACCCGAAACGAGATTGAAGTTTTTCAAGGTCAGACAACCACGAGCGGTTTCTAGCAAAATATTTCTGATTCGAATTGAGAATTTTGATTATCCTCAGTCTTTTGCGCTTATGAACCGGGAACTAACATCTCCGCGTGGCATAACTAGTGCTTTGGTTTGTTTTACTGCACTGGACTTTCTCTTTGATGGACTTCCAAGAGTTTTTGGGTTAGCCCTCATGCAAGACTAAGTAAAGCAAGATGTACGGCAATCCACGAAGTTTAGACGATTCAGATTCAGTTACTCGGGATTCACATGCTTCGCTTACTTAGGATTCGCTTCCTGTGAGGTAGCAAATAATTAGGACCATTTAACTGCGCTTACTCGGGATTCACCTCCCAAGTTGGAAACCCACCAAGAAATTAATTCGTTTGAAGATTCTTCTTACTCTCCCCGTTGAAATTTGTTCAACAAAGTATGACCCGTATACATTTGCCTCATTTTTCTATGGTCTCACCTCACTTTCGTCTAAGTTGAGTAATTCTGTCAAGCCATTTTGTCTAGATATTCCTTTTTTTCGTTTGCGGCTATTATTTTATTTATCTGCTTTTATCAATTTTGCTCGTTATTTACATTTTTCTCAACCGTCGTCTTGTTTTCTTTGGTTCTACTTTTGACTTTCCCAATGACCGGTTAGTTAACAGCATAGTGCATATTTGTGGCTTTTGTTCCCTTTCTACTATCAAAAGTCGAGATCGATTAGATCTGTTGCTGAGATTTCATTTCCGCAAAACTGTCTCCTGTTAGTAGTACCAAATTGAGTCAGTTTAGTATATTCTATCATAGTTTTCCGACTTTCAGACTGCAGTTCTTCGCAATTTGTTGCTGTAGCCAATAAAAAAGAACTTAAAGCATTTTCTTATTTCATTCATTCCTATATTGTAAACCTTGTTGATCTTTTATCATTGATTTGTATCTCTGATCAGACTGTATTCATTTTTTATTATATATAAATATTACACATCTTTCTTGACAACATATAGGTTTTCTGCATAGATTTCTGGAATTTTTATCAATGGCTGCTTATAAGTCTTTTACTTTCTGATTAAATTCGATTTGTGTTTTTAAATCTAAGAGTTTTTTTATCTTCGAGCTTTTGTATGAATCATTTTGCCCCCATTTCTAGTAAATTCTTCAATTTCTTTTTTTAAGGGACGATGATTTTAAGCAATCTTTAGTTTGCTAAGATGACAGTCGGCTGCATGGTAGAATTATGACAGATTATGCATAAAATTGTACTGCTTATCATACCAATTACTCTAGGAGGTAACTACGGTTTTATAGGGAAACGTAATTAGTTAGTATTCTTTTTTGTGGAGAGATCTGCTAGTACTTTATCTTTTCTTAATGCTCATAACAATTAGGTGCGACAAATAAAGTATAATAAATGGAAATAAGTGAATCTAGTCAGTTAAAGTAGGTGAAATGAGGATAAATTCAAACAACTATGAGGCAAAGAGGTGAGGGGATGGTTTGGGGGGGGGATCGTGAGGTGAGGGATTTCCCTGGGGCGATACACATTTCGTAATGTGATATCAGAGGCTCCGTTAATCCAAAGACAATGGGGCTCCGGCCGTAGAGTAACCGAAGCCACCTGCTCCTCTCCTCCAACGCAAAACAACGCAACTCTAAGCAAACCAACGCAACGCAAAGCATCCGAAAGCCAGCCGCCTCTCTCGTACCCTTCTTTTTATTCCTTCAATCATCCATTTCAGCATTCGGTCCCCCTTTCACCCCGATCGTCAACCGAAGCGAAGCTTTGGCTTTGCTGTAACCCGATATTGTTTTGTTTCTAGTTGAATTGAATGTATGCTACTTGTTTAGAAACCGCAATTATTAACCGGCCTTTTTCCTTGTTTCAGCATCCGTACCCTTCGGAGGACCAGAAAAAACAATTGGCGCAAGATACGGGGTTGACGATATTACAAGTCAATAATTGGTGAGTAGATTTTCTATTCCAATATTGTTTTCAATTTAATTATGTACTGTAGTCTCAACGTAATTGTCTCGCTAGCATAAGCATAATGCCCCTGACATCGCCATCATCGTCTTGTAATTAATAATCTTTAGCGTTCGCTTTGAAAAAAACGCAGACATTTGATCCACCTATATACTAGAAATTCAATTTGGATAAATCGCAATGTGAGCCTGAACATTCGATACGGGCAGTAGATTTGTATCTAGTAATTGATTGGTTAAACTGCTTTATTATTGTGTTGGTTTAGAAAAGACTGATACACCTTGTGTTAGTGAATTCACTTACCATAATCAAACATCACGCCACGATTCCAGTATTTAAAGAGGCCACCGTTCTTCATTCTGAAAAAGAAATTTTTAATGTATTTTTTGTGTTTTGTACATATTTGTATTTATTTTGGATCTAGATTATTACTGATATATTTGAGAATATAAACTTCAATATTAATGGTTGGTAGCGGACTTGATGCACCTGTAGATATTTAGACTAATTTCCCCTTCAATCGAACTTAGTACTTAATACAATTGAATGTCCTGTGCGGCTATCGCGATCTTCCGTACGGCAGCTCGAAGGCTTCCGCAACGCTGTAATCCATAATGCCGCCGTCTCCCACAATTGCAACACAATTCATAAAGTCGTTGGTTTATCGCGGACGGCAGTGACGTGACGCTGCGCGACGGGCCGCCAGAAATGCAGTCGAAGCCAAAATGCCTAAAAGTGCACATTTAATATGACAGAGGAGATGAGTAGGCAAAGTGATGGGGCAAAACAGCGCAAAACACCATCAGGCGAGAGCCGCAACGGCCATAATTTACGTCCCGAAATGCATTGTAATTTGTGGCAGATTTCGCTGTGCGCGCGGAATGCGTTGCTTAATTGCGCGCTGCTGATGTTTTAAATTATGTTTGCAATAATTTGCGCAGTTCGAAACATTTCCGCTGTTAAAATGCACATTTATTTCGTCAAAGTCAACATCGCATCTCACAGCAGCCGACGCGGGTCCCGCCGCTCGCTCTCTGCATTCAAAAGCATTTTTTGGATTAGAGATTAATGTATTTTTTGTTTGGCGCTTTGCAATTGGTGGAAGCGCCTGATGTTTTACTCGGTCAATAGCTGCAGTGCAAAGGCATCAAGGCGCTCTCTTATAATTTATTTCCCCGTAGCGTAATAACCATTTGTGTGATTCAACCGGTAAGGTTACAGTTAATTTGTTGGAAAAATTGATAGTCCTGCCAATTTTAGAATGTTGTCTTTTTCTTGTGTTAAAACAAACATAGCAACGACAAGTCGTTGTACCCTAGTCTGGACGAATCTTACAATCAAGGAGGAGACGCGTCGTGTAACAAATCGCGGTTGCTCCTCTCGAGGTCTAGAGAAGCAATATAACCTAAAATTAGGCCGCAGGACACCAAGTGTCGTTGTCGTGTGGGTCGATTTGGAATGCACTAACGACGACCGTACATCAAGCCAATTATTAGTGTGTGTTATGGTTTGGCCGGTTATTAACGCGGGGCAAACGTCCAACATCAACCAATTTTCGGATTCTTAGCCTAAATTCTTTCCGCGTGTTGCCTCGCAAAATAACACAAAAATTACATTCGGATTGCGATACGCGATGCGCTTTTAGATCGCCACTCTCTATCCCTGGCCTCTCTTTGAAATTCGAGAGGCAATTTATAAAGTTTGCAGATCGCTTTTCGTTCTCTGATAGGTCATCGGTTCTATCTAGACGAAACATTTATACTTCTTCTAATAGATTTTCATTACACTGAACTTACAAACTAATTATTAAAATTAAATTTAAAGAAAAATTAAGGACCGAGGAAAATGAAAATATTGAATAGGCGCCCTTGCCGCATCCTCGTTACTCCCCAAATATTGCTCTTCGTTCGGTTCAAAATTTATAATTTATTACAAAAATTACACTCTAATGACGCCCTCAGAGAGAACGTTGAAATTTCTTTGCATCCAAATATGTATTTCTACATGATTGGACTAAAAATCTATTAGAAAACTACTGTGTAATACGTCTAAATAATGAAGAGGAATATCAGCGATTCAAAAATTAAATAGCATTATGAACTAGCTTGATATAAGAAGAATTGGGTAAAACACTTATTACAAATACAACACCAAGTACAGATTGAGGAATATTTTGATTGTCGGTGGCCGTGCCGCTGGCAGTTTCAGCAGCATCGGCGGCGGTGCCAATTCCACAACTCGTTGTCATTTTCCAAGTCTTCATGGCGTTGGCGGTATTTTTCGTTTTCTTTTCACCCTCACGTCTGGGCTGTTTATTTATTGCCTGCCCACCCGCTTCTCACTTTTTTCACATATTTCGCTGGGGAGGAGAGAGAGCTGCGAGCGGGACAGAGAGAAGGCGACACGCCAGGTTGAGCGTTATTTATGAGGCTTTTCCCACTTCGAACCGGCTGGCCTGGAAAACGCGGACGCCGTATAAAGAACGTATCATGGTGGATGGAAAAAGCGGTAATCCCGAACCCGTGATGTATTGACGCCGCGCTCCGGCGCACACTTCTCTATATTCAACATTCTTTTCAATTTCCAGGTACAACATATCCAATTTCCCAAAAGCTCCGCGCTTCGGAGCGGAGCGGCCAAATGAAGAGTGCACTACTATCTCGCCCTCCGACTCCCTATGTGAACACATCGCCTCCATGCTGTGCCATACTTTCTCCACACACCACTACGCTACAGTTTTTACCTTGCTCGGCACAAACCTGCGCGCCGTCGTCCTTATTCCAAACCCCAAACTTTAATTTAAGCTACGGCTAGAGCGAGTTGTTCCTAATTTTCTGAGTTAGTCCAAATTATCGCGTTGCTTCGTTTCGCTTTGAGCCCCTCCACTACAAATATAGCTCATTACTAAAATCGACGATGAGTTAATAGTTTCTGTAAGATTTTTGTCCTAATCCTTTTGTATGTTAGATATAAATTGAATATCTGATTTTACCTTTGCCTATAATTTTACTCATCAACTTCAAATACAAGCAAACATGTGGTGCTTCTCTTGCCTCTCTCGCTCAAATTTATTGCATTGTTAGTTTTTTTTATGCTCGTCAGCCGGTCTACATTATCTTTCCTGCTTTATTACTCTGCATGAAATGTTTTTTACATTCCCATATTACTATGCGAAATAAAATATCGCGACAATTTTACCTCTAGATTTTGGTGGATCTTTACGTTTTGAGGGCCCCCGGAACATATTTTCATAATTTTTAGCATGCCGGATGGTGTAGAACTATCGGGTGATAGGTTTCGTAAACAGGTTAAAACGCTTTCAGATTCGTAGATGTAAAATTTAATCGGAACATTGAAAGTTCAATTGTTGCATTTTATATTTTAAGTACGCATTAAGTTGCGCTAAAAATACTTGAGGAATAAATTCCTTTAAATGTATAAATAAATTGTGATAAATTAGTGAAAAGACAATTCTATAGCTTTCCCTACAGAAATAATATGCAAAACTTAGCAGTGAGAAGAATGAAGTGTTTGAAAGCAACGATTTTTTACTGTTTCATTGTTCAATGAAGCCTCTTGAGCAAAACGTTTAAAATGTTTATTAAATATATAATTTTATGTAAATATTACACCGATTAAAAGTGTAAGTTAAGCTCCAAGCTATAAGTTTTTGTAGCGATCCCCTACACTTTTCATACGGAAAAACCGTGGCATTAAAAATGAAAACCGAAAATAATACTTTACTAGCAGATCGTGGCCGGAGATCAGATTAATAATGAAATTTTGCTGGTAATGAATACTTGCGGCATGAAACAAAGACGCTGTAGCTTCGCTTACTCAGTATGTGCTAGTTTCGCATGCTCATCCCTCGTAGGATGAGAATATGTTGAGGAATCAACACACTTGAGCACAATATTTTAAAACGTAATGAAATCAAGAAACACAACAAACATATTTGTAAGGTTTTCATGCTTTTAAATATGTTTAATTTCGCACCGAACCTTTTTAGATTTTTGATGTATTTTTTTTACTACATGTGCATTTTGAAACTAAACCGAGTCATTAAATATTGCATAAGTTTATATATTACATTTGCTAATTGTCACAAAACAATACAAAGCACACTCATATCGCCTTCGCCTCTGTTTTGAAGTATCGGAAACAAACTTTGATACACTCAGTGTGTATGTGGATAGTATGTAGATGCGCGGCGGCAACACGGAAGTGAAATGTAGAGAAGCCAGGCAGAGAAACCGCTCTCTAAATCAAAATCAAATAAATTTACCGCTTACGTTTCCGATGATTTCCTAGGAGACTTTTCGAACAACCCGGAACATCTCCGTTCCTTCGGTGGATGCTACTCGATGCGCCCTGTGCTGCTGATTGTGAGCTGTTTGCTTGATCGGAATAAAATACACCACTCGCTCTACCTGGATGCGTCTCTTTAATATTCTGCTAGCAAGGTTATTGTATCTATTTTATTTTGTAATGCGGTAGAAGATAATGTCTACGGCCATGAGTAGCCCTCCTTATAGTTCAGATTTGCCACCCACATGATATGAGATAAGACGAAATTCAATTACAAGAAACTGCTCAGAAATTAATTAAAAATTAAAGGATACTTAATCGATTAATGGTCTTAAACATTCTGGCCGTTCTTTTACAAATCGTTCAGTGGCGCCGAATTAGCGATGGAAAGTAACAATTGTCAACAATTTTATCCTACTGACCACGCATAGCATAGAGTTTGTAACATTTTTGGAATAGTAGACAAGTATTGATTAGAGAAACCGGTTAAAATAAATTAGAAATAATATCGAACTTTGTATTCAGTTAGTCCAAAGAAAGGCTGCTATAAGGACTAGCCAAAGGACAGAAGAATGTAGAGGAAGATAATGGAAAGAGCCTTATGAAATTTTAATTTAGTAGTATGTACAATTTTGTATTATATTTAATATAATCTAGGAAACTTTCGACAAACCTTGCCTAATAAATTGATATGATTCAAAGTGATGCCTTGTATAAAATTAAAGTCGAATAAGAGTGATAGTCGGAAGCAGGTTGTGCACCTCAAGTCGGCCCTCATGAAAGATACTAAGGGCACAACACCAAGTGATGATGCGGTGCGAGTGGTGGCAAAGAACAATATTTCTTGTCTGTCGCAATTCGCAAGTAAGGCATCTCGCTAGTCGGGGGGCCAGAAGGGTGTCAGGGAGGCAGGCAGCCAGGCAAAGTAAAAGCAGTAAGCGTACTCACTACATATTCTGTAGTTAAAGTTGAACAAATATGGCGCACCCTGGTTTATTATCGAGCGTGTGGATACCAATTAAGAGGCAGCAGCTGTGAAAATTAATGGAGCACAGCTTTTAAGATGTAATTGGGCACATTCATAACTTCGGCGCGACCAAGTGACGGCGCGCGCGCAGCGCCATCTACTACCGCACTTAGCACCCGTGTTGTTGTTACTCTTGCTTCCTCCTCGCTTGCTCTTTGCTAGTCCAATATGCTTCCGACAACCAACAACGTGTGCCCCCGTTGCCCTTTCTGCAATTGTTTCTACCCTTGAGAGGCCCTAATCTATCATTTGCTGGGAACCTAGGAAGGAAGGAAGGGGGTGAAACCCCTAATCCTCGACCGGAAGCAGTAATTGCAAACTGAAAATGGAAATAACACTCGTTTATTTGTAATAACAGTAATCGCTTGAGGTAGCTCCCCGCTTGCTCCGCTTTCCCACCCTCGCTCGTTGTTCCTGTGATGAAGGGTTGGCTGAAGGATGCGGAATCAATGTCCATCTTGTAGGACGAAGGGGTTGGGGATTCGAGTAGTTTTCTTGTAGATTGTTTTCTAAAAGGGCGGAAGATGTTTGCGCTCTATTATTTGGAGAGCAAATTTACTAGGGGCATTTGGGGTTGTAATGGCGGTGGACAGGCGTGTAAAAGCAACTGTCTATAGTGACGAGTGGCCGGCAGAGCCGACTAGGATTTAGCTGGTGGTAGTAATTATCCTGGTTAGCAGCGTTGTAGGTAATTGTGATGAAAGGGACCGTGATGCAATTATCCGTCTTGTAAGTGACTACTTTGTAAATAAGGGCCAAGTGAATAATATCGACGTATTTCACAGGATTGCGATAGCGCCGTAAAAATGGAAAAGAAGTCTTGACGCAACGCGTTGCGTCGCTGAAGTGCGTTAGAACGGCGCCGCGTCGGAATCAACAGACATAGCCAGAATGGAATTTCAGAAACAACTGTTTACAGTGGAGAGAAAAGGGGATGGTGAGAGAGGCGTTTGGAAAATTACTGCTCCGATCATTAGCCCGGATTACTCTGTAATAATGGAACGCGGATGAAGAATGGGAACAGCATTCCCTGAAACCTTACACTCTTGTGAAAGGGTTGACGCAAACAATACGGCCTCCGCTCTGTTCCCTAATGCTGTTTGGCACTTGCGACTACAATCAATATGTTCCAGATTTGCGAGGGGCGGGAGGCTGGTTGGTCCTGAGATGGGAGGGCGAGAATCCCCATCTCACCTTCCATCTAATGCACAATACTCTTTTACTTCACTTGAATTATTAATGAATTGAATTTTATACTAGTTGAGCTATTATCGAATTGAGTTTTATATTATTTTTCAATTTTTCTGACTCATTAACCAGCTGCTCAGGATGGCTATTAGAACGCATGCCATTATTTTTTGTAACTAAATTAATGAAGTGAAAATTTGAAACGTGCAATTGCATCGTATATCAATAATGATATTCTTCAAAACAGCATTTTCTTTTTGTCCTGTTCTCCTATAAAATTGGCAATTAACAAAACCATCTTAATGTAGGACTTTGCGATTCAAAACAATTATACAGTCGTCTCGTTCTTACCAAACATTATAAGTTCTTAAGCCAAGAGTAGGGACAAACTACTCAAATTTGTTTTTGTTTTTGGTAGCGCAGAGCGCTTCTCTGAGACTTCGGTTATGGAGCATAGTCTTCAATTTGAAAAAATGTATGCATCATTTCTGTAACAAATAACATCGATTTTTGGTGGTAAATGTATCAATCTTTCCAAGTTAGTGAAATTAGTATACAGTAAGTAGTTCAAAACCGAATTGAAAAACACCCAGAAGTTGAATACTGAAGGCAAGACGAATGCTCAACTTCATCACATTTCCCAAAGCAGGCACTTGTTTTGAGATATTTCCATTACCATAAAAAGCTGAGTGAGGGTTCTCCAGTTTTGTTTCTAAGAGGCAAGAAACAGAGGAGAGTATAGTTTGGTGGGTCGTAGTTCGGGCGTAGCGTCGCCTCGCGAAGAGACAAGCCGGGCTGTATCTCCTTTGGCAGGAGCAGGAGCAAGAGCAGCCAGCAGCAACAGCAGAGTTCACGAGTCATTTCACATCAGTTTCCAGTGAGTGATCCCCGACGCTCGGAGGAGGCCTCTTCTGCTTCCATTCGTCATCATCTTTGTTCGTGTTCTGTTTACCGTCAGGTCGTGAGAGACGCATGCATGAATCAGCTATTGGGGGACCTCCAGCCTCCTCCTTTTCCTTTCCCTTCGCCCGCTACGCTCAGAAGCAATGGCCTGTATAGAGGAACCGAGGGCATTTCGGATCTAATGACGCCGCGGCTATTTCCCTGGGATGAATGCCTGACATTGACGGAGGACCTTGAAGATCTCATTCCCCCTCGAAGGGAATGGGGTCGCGTATGTAAATCTCTTAGTATCTATATACTCTATATACTCCCCAAATGACTTTGTCTACTTTACTTTTCAAGAGGCTTTTCGGTGGCTGCGGATTCCTCGCCGATTCGCTGGGTTTCATCGAAAAATAGGAACCAACCCCAAATCATTTCTAAAACTGGAACGCTTCCTGTTTTATTTACGTTTGTCGTCGCTTAATAGCCGGCATCCCCTTGTCCCGCTCTCGCGATGATTTGTGGCCCTCACGTTTTGTCAGCTAACCCAGAGTGTTAAAACATACATTCATATACGGAGGATCGGTGAAAAGTGGAAGCAGAGGGCGTAGTAGGATAGGAGAAAGAGCATCGCCATCCATCTGGATGCGCAATGGACGGTCTGGCCTAGATGAGGAGAGTGCGAGCGGTGTGAAAAGGGCATCCGCGATATATTAAGGATCTGCATATCGGACAAGCGTCAGGTGTATGTACAGATGGTATCAGTTTCGGAGCTGAGCCGCGCTGCGAGGGGATAAGTGAACGTACGCTATGCTACAGCATGGCACCGGATCCCTTCCTCTCCGTCCGCAGCCAAGAGGAGGTAGCAGACGCGTGTTAATTTGAATTGGAGAGATTACGCACGTTCAGCTTTGGTGCGCGCTTCATTGGAAATCCTCGTGCGAGGCTGTATGGAAATGTTGGTCAAATATATCATTCCGGCTTGACAGTGCAATTCTCTTATCTGCGCGCCGCCGGCTCCCGATCCCGGGGGCTGCTGAAAAACAGAACGGAGGGTGGTGCGTGGCGCTGCTGCCTCGGCTGCTGCTACTGCTACCGCCGCCGCCGGAGGGCGGACCAAATTGCAAACAAAACAATTCGCTAACACTAGTGAAGCTATTTCATGATCGAATGCTCTGTTTGATGGAACTTGAAACCAATTCTGTTTGGGCGTGCATTCCATATTCCGCATTCCCATGTTTATTTAAATTCTGCACTTGATTCCCACTTGCCCAATATCCATATCCATTTACACCACCGCAACGCCGACGGCGTTTTTCTTTCGCGCCTCCTTTCATTACCGCTATTTTTTCTTTCTTTCCGCCGTCTCTAGGGTATCGCCGAATAACTTTGATGAAGATGCACAGATTGCGTGAAACTCTTATGTACACATATCGAAACTCTTTCCGAACATTTCTTTATGAAAATCTATAGTATAGAAAACCTTTTATGGAACTATCCTATCAATCTAAAAATTTTTATGAAACTTTCCTAAAAGTCTCAATCAAAATTCTCTTGAAAAAATCTATGGAAAGCCTGATGATAATCTGATGAAAGTGTCTTGTGAATATCTATTGAAGAGTGTAGTAGTTTTGAGCTTAGCGTGCATTTTCAATCAAACCAATGTTTAATTTTCGTTTTTATATATTTTGATGAGATTGTTTACCTCAAGAAATGCTCCGCTATTAAATCTAGCCTTTTAAAATTCAATTAAAAAGTCTTCAGCACTTTATCATTCCAACAAATACTGATTTATTTGACAATGTATGTCGATAAACACGGAATATTTTAATGCTTCTCCACTTTTATATCATTTAAAAGACTATGCACTGGAAGAAGTTTTATGTAGATCTTCGTTCTCAAGCATTAGTTTGAGTTAGTGGCTTTGGTTTAATTTTCAACCATTTGAATTTTTGCTATTAACCTCATTTTCAT
Organism: Helochares maculicollis; assembly: GCA_033557835.1. Lineage (NCBI taxonomy): Eukaryota > Metazoa > Arthropoda > Insecta > Coleoptera > Hydrophilidae > Helochares > Helochares maculicollis. Next base: position 8,849 of record JAWQRO010000471.1, on the reverse strand, counting down.
ATCGATGGCTTCATTAAGAAAATGGCCGCAATGGTAATTTGAAACGTTCACTCATATTCACGAGGAGGAAACAAACAATAATACAATAGTGCAACTGAGTTGAATCTAACTCCTAAAATGAAATTATGAGAGACATACAAGAATTTAATAGAAGAAGATGCGAAGTCACTAAATTGTCTTTCCAATACAAAGATACATAAAAACTTAAGAGGCGAGGAGACGAACCCGACGAGCTATTCCGTTTCAAAAAGAATATATGCAATATTAATAAGCGAGGTGGCGAAGCCGCCGAGGTTTTTTTATTAAATAGGAAGGAATTTAAAAGCTTGGCAATTTTATGAAAAAAATCGATAGATATTTCATAAGCGAGGAGGCGAAGCGGACAAGGAGTTATCTTTTAAATAAAAAGGAATTCAAGAGCTTGACTTTTGTATAAAAGAAATTGATAGGTGAGGAGGCGAACTCGACGAGCCATAGACTTTTATACTGGAAGATATTTGCGTATTTGATATGCGTGAAGGCGAAGACGACGAGGTGGTTTCTTTTAAAATGGAAGGAATTTAAAAGCTTTACTTTTATAAGAAAGAAATTGATAGGAGAAGTGTCGAAGTCGACGAGCTATGGGCTTTTTTATGATGGAAGATATTTATATAAGACAATACGTAAGAGGTGACCAGACGAGGACGTGAAGCCGACGAACTGATGACTTTTATCCATTCGAACAGTTGGCATGTCTTTAAATAACAGCATTTTCACTTGAAGAATAAAATCTCAAATAGATGCTCAAGCTGACCTGAAGTATGTCTTCAAGCCCCCAATATCCATAAACTTCATTATTACGGCGAACGTAAAGAGAGGAACGTACGCTTCCTTTACGACAGACACTCTATTAAACCAGGAAGTTAAGGACTGCATCCCTGTGCAACTCTCAAGGACGACCATCATCAACATGTGAGTTTAAGTATCATCCAGACACTTAATTTTATTAGGTGCCCAGGTGTATCCACTTTTTATTGGGTGGTCAGGCGTATACTAATCGATCAGGTGCTGGTCTGATCCTGCATCGAAATAGCCCTACTTTGATTGAATAGATCCTAAATTGAAGAGCGCAACTTGATCACATGAGCACAACTTATTTCGAGCACCATCTTCTTTCATAACAATCTGCTTCTATCACAATCTGTTTGAGCACATCCTTCATTGATCATATTCTGATGGCCAGAGGCTAGATTCATTTTAAAGGCTCTAGATCCAGCGACTTGATTTATACATGCATACGAATGCAAGTCGTACATGCCCATTGCACTTTAGCGCAATCAGCTTGTGGCCCTCAAAGCTAAGACTAAAGTTGCAACACTGAGATGGAGAGGAAAGGGTTTATTCGGTAATTGCAGTCGATATATTACAAGCATGGTCACGGCAGAGGCAGCGACTGCCCTTCGATATAGAGATGGGCACATTAAAGTTGCATCAGTTGCCGTGGAGCGACGGAGGCTCCAGGAAAAGTCGAACAGTATAGATCGGCCCCGAAATCCATTAAGAGCCATCCCGCAGTGTCTCGGTGGTCATTTTAGCCTGTTTACGAGCCTGAAGAGGGCGATTACTGTCTGGGTTCTGCGGAAATGGCCGCCACATACGTGCTTCACTTGCCCGTGACGTTGAGTCGTTCCACTCACTTGGATCCGCACTCGCTATTGTTACTGCCCCGAAAGCGCCCATTCTACGACTTCCTTACTTCTTTGATGGCGAAGAAAATCACTAATTTATACCGCAGTATATCAGAAGAGGCCAACGCCGCATCGCCACCGATCTAGGTTTAGAAATGAAATAACTAGGGCGTCGCATCGCATTTAGGACAGGTTGACATCTCATCTCCAATTTACTGAATATCTGTATGAATTCAATATCTCGCACTTATGAGTATGGCGGAGATGAATACACAGACAGGCACCTGGATGTATTTCCTCTGCAGAGCGATGTATGAATATGCTTGGGAGAGGTCTCCTTGCGGCAAGAATTTTTCTTACGCAATTTATTGGTTGTATCAGTTGTGCTCCAGAAATCTAAAATAGTTATTTTCATCGTTTTAAAATAGAGAAATGGGGGCTTCAGGGACTAATTCAAGTATTGTTATCTATATCTGGTAAAGGGTGAGTAGCCTATGCTGTCGTGAGCCCGTGTCTAGCTTGTTATGGAAAACGTTGTTAATAACATGTAAATTCACTAATTAGGGTGTTTTTGTTCAGAAAGGAGTTAAAATAAAAAATGTAACAGAGGGAGAGCACTATTCGGGGTGAATAGTACAGATAAAATGTACAGTTAGGTATAGTAAAATTGGTGCATCGCATCGTGCCGCTGTAGGGCAGTATCGAACATCGCCTGCCTGGTCGCGGCGCTGTAGCAGCTGCGGCGGAAAGTGGAGAAGAGCTCGTCCCGAGTTCGACTCCCTCGAGATTTTCGTTTCACGAGTCCATGTCATCATCATTTTTCATAGCTCCATACCATTACCGCTCGGGGACATTGTCTCTGGCGCGTGTGTGGGGTTCACCTGGGTTAATGCCGCTCCAGTCGAGGTGATAAATTGTGGCGAGATCGCGAGGGGAGCCCTTATCAACTTTGACGATGGAATTGCTCGCCTCCGAACATTAGCCCCTTTTCGGCTAAATTTCTTAATTCCGATTCTGAGGAAAGTCGGGTCGGGTCGGGGATCTGGAGGTAGAGGAAGAGGCGGCGAAGCGACGAAACGCGACGAGAAGCGACGTGAAGCGGCTTCGGTTAAAATTGAGAAAAAGCGATCCCGCAGCGGCAGACGAGCGAGGAGACGATGCCAGTCAATGGTTGGTTGGTGTACGGTACATCTCCCGTGATGCAACCACGCCGCGGCCTCGCTGCCACCTCTTCATCCCCGTGCCAATTTACGAGCGAGTTTCATTGTCGTCGGATCCAGCCGGAGGCGAATGGCTCTCAGAGGAGTAATATCGGGCCACCTAATAGCTTACCAAATAGCCTCCGAAACACCTTTTTAATGAACTATCGTAAGAGAAAATGAAAATAGTCGAGGCTGCAAGGAGGGGTTGCACATACAAATACAGCTACAGCTACTACTTCTCTTCTCTCTGATATTAGGTGGATACACGGAGCCGGCCGGAAAGGGCGAGATGAGATGGATGACCCTCTAACTAACTACGTACGGCGGCGTATCTCCTATCGCCTGGTGTCCTGCCGGAGATGTGGGAGTCGTTAGTTCGCATTACATAACCCTTCGACACGGGACGGGGTCATTACGTCTCCCTTAGGTCACATTAACGGACGGTAATTATAAATCCGCGGGGCCTTGTATGAGAACTACTGCTCCTGCATTCTAATTACGCAAATGAGAGGTTAAAATCTCCTACCGCTTCTTAGATTATTATTCATCTTTCATTTACAACGTTTTAGACTACACGGGATAAACGTGAAATGAAAGTGGATTACCAACTCCTATAATGCGGTTATTCAATTGAACAGAAGCAATTCTACATGTTTATATATATATATATATATATATAATGCATAATTATTGCGGGTTTTTTCAAGACACTTTATTTAACAAATACTCTAAAAAAATTTTACAAAAACATATTTAAATTATTATTCCCGCGAGTAGTCATCATCGGCTTCAAGAACTGCTTCCTATTTGCGTGGCACAAGGTCGATTGCACGGCCGAAGAAGTCACGATTCTTAGAGACGATCCACGCTTTAACATCGGCCACCAAGTCATTCAAATCGTCTATGAGCTTCAGTCAGTGAGTATGGCGGATGTGGGAGTCAATCCCATCCTTTCTCGACGATCGATCCGACGACACGACGTTCAAATGAGGACGAACATTATCGTGGTGGAAGATTATATTATTCTTTTTTCGTGATTGTTTTGAAATTACATTTAATAAGTGCACTCATTCCTTTAGGCAACTTCACCCCGCGACAACATCGCATATTTGACACATTCCAAGCGTTATTATTCCTCAATACCGTTTCACTCTACTAGGGATGAGCGAGCGAAGCGAGCGAATCTCGCGTAAGCGAAGCTTCTGGCTTCATAGATATGTAGGATCTATGACTTTTTACTGCTTATAACCAACAATTTGTTGATCAATAAATCACTGAAAACGAAGTCGGAAGTTAATTATAGTCTTATGTACTTTTAGAAATTTTTTTAATTTATGTTAAAGTTTAATTTATATTTTTAGTGTGTCTCGGAATGAATACTAAAAACCGAAAGTGACTATTTACTGGCATGTCCAAAGTTTTTCAGTTATTGAGCTCTAGAGCTCAGCAAGAATTGATTATACGAATTGCACTTATGACATATACATACTGCGATGGTTGAATGGTACGTGAATACGGATACAGTCCTATTTTCTGTACCTCTGTGACATTGACGATATAAGTGGAAGTACCGTGAATGCAATATTCGTGTTACGGTAACATGTATAATTATAATACCAATATTCCACTAGCTATTTGTTTTATCAATTTTATTGAGTCTATTGACTGAGTAAAATAGAATGATTGTTTAAGACTACTACTGTTTTAACGCACCTAAACAATCAATCTGTACCATCACGTTCAATAGTACTAATAGGACTTGTTTAAAAATCCATACTATATACTCTATAATATAAAATATTATGAGGATATTCGAATAAACAAATTTATGCGACAAGGGGATGCTTTAATTTAATTTAATAATGTATATGAACACAAGACATTAAAGACAAGAATTAATATTACGAAAAATTCCGTAAGCTATCATGCTTATCAATTTTTATGTTTTGAATACAGGCTTGTTATAAATAATAAATTGCCTTGCAAAGAAAATTTGATAAGCGCCATTTACTGTCATTTTTCTGTATGTGGGACGTTCTAGAGGGCTTCTAGTTGCGTACTGAAAGCGAGTGGTGCGTTGAGGAAGGGTTTGGATGGGTGGCAGGGGTGCGGAAGGGAGGCATGCCATTGCATCGCATCGCGTCGAGAGAGAGCAAATAATCGCATTACACGTATATGCGTATTAAATGTGATAAATTGTGTACCGACATAATGGCATTATAAAAATCGATGACAATTAACGCGTGCGCGCGGGGTGCGCTCCTCGCGATGTGGCGAGCGCCATTTCCAGCCGTAATCTCATTTGCAACGCTGCCGAGGGACGAAATCTAATTAGCGCGGAAAGCTGATCGGTAATTACTCCGATTAATCAATCCATTTCCATTCCGGAACTACTTCTTTCCATCATATCCAATCCTACTAGACTTCACCCGGCTACCAAACATTCATCCTTTTACCCTCGTTCTCCTCTAACCACCTCCTCTAAAGCACCTGAAGCCTCCTTGCCTACAGGTTCCCTGACTCGCTCCCAAGTCACCTCCTTGATCCCAAGCCGCTCCTTTTGCTTAGTCTTGGCTCCTTCTAATGCTTCACCCATTTGGATTCACAACTCGCGTATTTGAATTCCCAAGCTGAAGTCACAGTCAAAATTGTGGGAGCTCCTAGCTAATAATCGGACCTTCAAGCTAATAATCCGACCTTCAAGCTAATAATCGGACCTCTAAAGAGAATATTAGACTTTCAAGCTCATAATTGGACATCCAGGCTTCTACTCGCATCCTTAAGATCCCAATACCGCTTCTATTTTTACTTCCAAACACTCTCAAAACATCAAAAGATCTCCAAACAACCAATCTTATTGTTTTATAAACATATGGATCTTCAGTCTTCAATTGATTTCTAAACGATCTACTGGCATCACCTACATATATTATATCTACTAATCCTTTCTCGTTTTTTTTTTCAATCACTCCACCGTAGAGTCCGCTATTTCACAATGTTCGTTCACTTTGTTTCAAAATGTTTTTCAAAATCTTACTCTCAATTATTCCCAAATATTTGCAATACTTTATTTCACCTACTAAGAAGTCACGTGTAATAAAATCTTTGTATAAAGGACTATTTTATTCAAATAATAATAAACGGTTAAAAGTAATTTTGCAGGTTTGCTTGGTTTTATATACGTTTTAGCAGCAAAATGTACCTAAAGATGCGACGGTTGTTTGGATTCTCCTTTTAAGTCCTAGCAACGTACACTAAATCGAAGGATTCCGAAAAGTGTCCTAATTATAAGACAGTTAGTCCTTCCCTCACGTTTCGATGGGGCTCATCCTCGTCATGTTGATTCCGGGGGCAGCGGAAAATGCTGAAGCGCGCCGCATCAGGCAAACGATTTCCTAAAATCTGAAGAAATTGACCGTTGTTTGGAGCTGGGGCTCCGCTAACTGTACAATATTGGCTGTTTGACGGTCATTTCTATGCGTGTCGCGGAACCTTCTAAATAAAGGGGCGACCTTTTACCTCTGGTCACCCTGACGGGATATGATTTGTACGATACGTGTTCCCCGATCGTAAGTATGATTGGAAAGAACAAGGGGCGGCTTGCGCCCAACCCGAGTCGCTTTTGCCGCCCTACGCCTGCACTCGTCCGGAGGCCCCCCCAAACCACCCATCTGTATCCTTTTTGCGTTTAGTTTTCTTGCTTGTTCGCTCTACTTTTCCATCCTCGACATCTCATTCCTCCACATATCATTGCTCTATGTTTAGCTTCTCCACATTTTGCTTCTCTACAGTTCAGTCATCCACATTTCAGTCTTTCGTACTTCATTCTTTTAATTTTCTCTCGTCTATAATTCACTTTTCGGCAGTCCACTCCTCTATACTTCGCTGCTCTGGAATTTCCCTAACCTTCCTATTTTCTTAACATGCCTGTTATGACTTAAGCACCATATCAATACGCAGTCTCAGATTTCTCCTTGCGTTTCAACATTTTGTAATTTTTTCCGGATTTAGTTTTTTTTGACAATATAGCATATATAGTTACCCCAATAGCAATAGAAACACATGCGATGTAACAGTGATAATTTTTCTTATTCTCGCTATTGGCAAGTTTTCGCTTTTGCTTCTCTGTCAAAAAAATGAATAGTTAGACATTCTGGGAGATACTAAGTTATTACATAAATGTCGCATTTAGTGTGTAAATTAAGAAGAGTGTAAGCTAATAATGGTGCAAGCTAATAAGAGGCAACCTATTAAAAATATGAGTTTGTAAGAGTATGAGGTAACAACAGTGTGAGGTTATAAAGAGTGTGAGGGTACAAGGATCTCAATTCGGCCGCTCGTCCATCCTGTCGCACCGGATGGCGAAGACGATAATTGCGCTTCAGCTCGACTTCCAGTTAAATACCAGATGTCGCCAGGACGACCATCAGGAACTAGGAGGTCAACTCGGACTCAATCATCTCGTTGTCGGGCTTCGCGTCAGCTTGCAACCCCTCATTTATGTGCTTGTGCAGATATTAAAGACAAAATTTATTACTTTCGGGCCGGGCATGGAACGGCAAGGGCTGTTTTCACCCCGGGTGCGTACACAAATATTTTTCTCGCGCTCGCTAAAGTCCAACCCTTGCATCACCTACTTCCACGATTCCCTGCCACCGCTGCTTTTATTCCTGCTTGCGTTGCTTTGCCCCCTGATTCCTGTTGACGCCGGCGTTCTCCTCTCAGCTAAAAACAATTTCAACTCATCTTTTCAATATCTTTCTTCCTTTTCTTCTTGTTCTTCTTTAGCATTGCTAAAGTTACGGTTTGGATTATTTTGCATATGAAAATATCGAAGAGACAAGGACTACGGGTGTTCCTTTGTCGAACTCTTTTCACTGTATTTAGTCTTATTCCACTTTTATTTTTATCCTTTTACGACTGTTGAGTTTGATTAGATGTTTCTTTTACCTTTCTTTCTCTAACAGGTAGAATTACATCTTTCAATCTGACTGTACTATACGCTTGTTTAAGACCAACAAATCATAGAAATACCATATTTCTGCAGCTGTATTTATTTCTTCAGTTTCACTGTATTACGACTTAACTCTGGTCCTGCTGAGACTGTTGAGTTCTGTGATTTGATGTCTCCTTGACGTTTCTTTACTTAAGTTGAATTACATCTTTCAGTATAACTTTATTAAACACTTACTAAAGATCAACGAAACCTGTTTAATTCTATAATTTTTTCTATCAGTAGTTGGGAGATAAAAAATACCATCGGCTGCTCATCTGCTCGTCCAGAATTTTTGCAATTCTTCTGATGGGCCTATTGTGCAGAATAATTGCATTATGAGTTTCATCAATAATTTTTACGTGAATTAGAGCAACGTTGCTTCTCTGTAATACCAGGACTCTTAATTTTAGTCCGTTTTGTTTGATAGAATTATCTCTCTTTTGCAGTCTTCTGGTATGATCCCGCTTCTACCAGAGCATCCAAGTACTATAGCTTCACTAGAATGTTTTGTAACTTTTCTTACTTAATTTCTTCGTGTAGAATATTGTCAGTCTTTGGCAATTGTCTATTTTTAAACTTCTTATTAGGTGTTTTAACATTGTGAGTTGTTGTAATAGTATTTATTGACGTTGTGTTTTATTCATGCTTTTAGATTCATGACATATATTTGCATTTCTTTTTGATCTCTCTGTAAACTCGATTTAGCTCATTTTTTTGGTATAGTTTTTCATTTTTATTTTATTTATTTGATATTCTATTGTGGACCTAATATTAATGCATTTTATGTAGGTCCCTCATTTCTTCTTTGTTGCAATCTTGTCTATTTTCAAAAAAACATGTTCTTAGGGTCGAATTTGTGTTTGCTTGTCGTTTCATTGACACCGTTTATTTTCTTAGCGATTATTCTTTGACTATCTCCCCTGCCCTTTAAAAACCACTCCCTCCCCTAATTCCCTGCGCTTTGTCCTTAAACTCTAATATATA
>JAWQRO010000470.1:0-38401 GCA_033557835.1 Helochares maculicollis | reverse complement strand
ACCTGAAGAAATTTGGAAATCCTATTGTCGGTGGAGGTCGCCCAAAATCTTCAAAACAAATAGAAAGTAGGATTTCTAACGCAATCAGGTACGATAGGGTGGACCATTGGATGGTCCCTGCACTTAAGAAAGACATAGGTGATTAATCAATGGCAGTCGCAATGGGAACACTATATAGAGAATAGTGCTACTCAATATGGTCGAATTCATCCCAAAATTCTTACAACCCCTTGGTATAAGGGATGTGGCATATCTAGAAGATTTTTCACCACGATAGCCAGGAAGAAATTTGGGCATGGCACCTTCCCAGCTCATCTTTACAAACTGAAAATGATTAACTCTCCAGTAAGCACATGCGGACATTACAGAGCAGACCTGAACCATCTAACCTTACAGTGCTCTATCAGCAGAACCGCTATTGACGCTTTCTTAGAGACAATCCAAAACATAGATAGAACCTTTCAGCTGCCAACTTCAGTAATTAACATACTACAAACCGACAAATTTAAAATAATTGAAGCCCTTTATGAACACACTAAAAAATTAATTTAATGATATGACTCCACCTATTCCATCTACTGTTCCAAGAATCGATTTTTATATGGGCAATGCTCCCGAAGAATCCTGAAAAAAAATATAGGAAGATCAGTTGTGATTGGATCTAAATGTATTTCAAAGCACGACGTCTTTTCAACATAAAGGGTTAGATATGTTTGCGCAATATTTTTATTGTCGATTTTAGAAGCTGTTCTATAAAAAAGTTAAAAATTACTCATGCAAATCGAAGTTTAAGTACTTACTGATTTTTAAAGTATGCGTAAAATTGTCTCGAAATAGCACAGCTTATGAATGGCACAATTGTGGGTGAAATTGGAGCAATAGTTAATGCAGAAGCCATAATTTTGAGGTAATATTCAATATACTACAGCTCAAAGTATTTCTGTGCTATCAACACTTATGCAACTAATGCAAAAATATTCAGTATTCGTTTGCAGATCCAAGATTTTCTTCTAAACTATTAAATTTAGTTTAGTAGTAGATACAAATTAAGTGTAAGAGACTACTGGAAATTAAATTATGTATTAAAAAACAGGTTCTTCGCCCAAAGCACTCCAAACTTGCTTTGAAGTAGGATCAACAGCAACGAACTGGTCCGCACTATCGGCTACCGTACCTAGATACTAACATTCCGACAACACCACGTCTTGTTTTATCAAATTTAATTATTCTAAATTTCGAATTCTGTCCAGGCCATCCGGCCATCGATCGCCACAGCGAGTCATTTTATCTCGAAGAAACCTACTGCTCAAATCTCCGGCTTCTTGTTCTTTTATTTACCTGCACTTGGAGGACTAAAAACAATGAATTAAATTAATATCCTGGCTTAAAATATTTCGGGCTAATTTAAACTAATTGTTATTGTAACTTAGACAGGTTTTTTAATGAGTATATCTTTTTATTTCGCCGCGGTTTTACCACTAATTGGCAAGTTTTCCGTAGGGACATTCAGTTGGTTTACTTTGCCATTTGTTTTATTATTTCATGCCATCATTTTTTCAATCGTTTATTTTAGTGCTCGTCTTGTCATTTATTGGATTAGCTGTCCTGCGATTCATTTTATTATCCTTAATGCCGTTTGTTTCATTATTTATTTATGTGACCGAAACAAACAGATGCTGGACGGCTTTTCGAGTTGAATAACAAAAGCAATAAAATTTATATTAAATCTCGCTGCATCTTCATAGCTCCACTAATTAATTTTATGGAGTCCTAAAGCAAAATTCTTGTATACTTTTTAAAATTTTATGGCTAAGACCGAAGCGCGTGCTCTTCTACTCCATTAATTTCATTATATTTTAGATATTAAAAGATGAGATTTATGACTTTATTGATTGGATGACTTTTTATGAAAATATCGGTACTTTTGTAGGAAGCAGGCTCTTGTAAATGACGCTAAGAATTTCTATTTCGGTCTATTTTCGAGCCTCAGCAATTGTACTTTGATCGAATACGGACGATACGAAAAATAAAGAAAAGCGCAATAATTCGTAACTGAAAGGTCATTATCACCTATTTAATTTTCAAGACAGCTCACATGCGTTAAAAAGCATAAATAAAAATTACAGAACGATATTTTATAGAAAACTAATTATATTTTCGAGACCCATCCCATAATCGATGTAGAATAACGAGGTTCTTGGCTACCGGTACTAATTTATCACTCGGTGGAATGCCGACTATTAATAATTTAAATGTTAATTTGTTAATTAATGATACAAATTGCTTTTCTAAAATGTGTTTTATGATTTCCCAATACGGCCTCTCTGCCATTCGCCTCTTTTTTTAATTGCATTTAATTTCTACCAGTTCTGAGTGCCCGATATATGAACTAGTTCTGGCGGCTTCTGTATGAGGACGCCTCTTTTATTGGATGAATATAGAAGACGCCAGGTAGCACCTTGACGCACTGTAAATTTTCTGACAAAATTGCATTTTTGGTGTTTTACATTTGATTTGGTGAAGTATTGATGGGATGAAATTTCTTCAAAATGTATTTACAGCTTCATTCAAAGGTTCCAATAAAACACTCCGGATATCAAATTTCAAATATTATAATATATTTAAATTTCCTATTTTATTTACAATAAATACACAGGTTCTAAAGAATATGTATTTACAAAATATAAACAATTAATAAGAAAATAATAAATGTACAATACGCTCTGACGTACAATACATAATCAATAACAACACAATACAAAATATTACGTATAATTTACAATTAATAATCTTCCATGCGCACAATCAGTAATCATGTAAACTATATCACCACAAAAAACAAACAAAATTTGAATGTCATATGCCATATGCATAATAATTATAACAAATCATGGCGACGAACATTTTGACGATAATGAAATTACAAGCCTTCGATGCTATAAAATCAAAACATGTAGCTTATCAAATAAAAATAAATCAGTCTTCGAGTATCATGAACCAAAAAAATCAACGGCCTTAATTTTCTTTTCGCTCGCAAGAGGAAATTGGATTCCGGTTCACGTTCCGAGCGAACAAAGAAAATTTTGCCCCCAATAAAAAAATTAAAAATGAAAAACTAATAAAAACCAATCGACGGTTCGGCGTTGCGACAGCGGCGAAGCGACGGCCGCGAGGGGTGAGTTGAGCCCGCGGCCTCCTTGCCGCACCCCCTCCGCCACCGCCCAAACTTGAGCTGAGAGCGTCGATTTTTTAATTATACGCTTGATAAAACTTTAATTATTTGTGTTTGTTTAAATCGTGTTTATTTTAAATTATTTTGACACTTAATATCACCTTTTGCGTGTGATTTTTCGAATCCGCCCGAGGAAAACAAAAGGGCGCCGCTCGGTGCCTTGAGGGGGCATCGGGGAGCGCGAGCAGGAACCTGGGGGCTTTATCAATTTTTCAATTATTATTTTATTATTTATACATTTATACAAGGGGGCGAGCGGGAGGGTAGAGAAGGGGGACGCGTTGATTGTTTTCTGGTAAATGATGAAAAAGATGCGACGGACGCATCAAAGTGGTATTATTTGAAAATTGCGAATTTGAACTAGAGAATTTTATCGGGATTTCAAACTAATAAGTTGTGATTTATAATTTTGGTCAAAACGTCTCTAATGCAACATTATAAAACAATCAATACGCAAGTAAAATTATATCTAAAGTATATTTACAATATCACTCAAGGGGGTATGACAACCGCCGTTACGATTTGTACTACCAAGTGTAAAGAAAAATTGACACAGCCCTTTCTTTAAGTAAAAGAAAATTGTACAAATTAGAGAGGTTATCACTGGGGTATGTTTAAAATGGGTCCGTGAGCGGTGAAGTTGAACTGCGGCCTGTGCGCCATCGCCGCCGCTATAAACGGTGACATTACATGTCCAGGGCCACCGGGGAACAATGTGAAGGTTGGCGGTAACAGGGGGCGGGTGGACAACCTCAGTTTTTCTAATTCGGCTTCTTGGAGTCGCTTGGCTTTGGCTCTCCGGTTTTGAAACCAGATTTTCACCTGGAAAAATTACAAATTGAAGGTGATTCCTCTTGAGAATCTGGTGATTGATTTTCAATAAATCGTCGTGTTTTAAGCCCGAATGATAACGAATATAATTTTGTAATTTCCAAGAATTTGCGTGCCCCATTAGCACTCACCTCAAACAATTGCTTAGTACACTAACGATATTAAATTATGCAAACAAATATTTACCTGAGTTTCAGTGAGCCTCAGGGAGCTGGAAAATTCCGCCCTCTCCGCTATGCTAAGATATTGTTTGTCTCTAAATTTTTTTTCTAATGCTAGGAGCTGTTGTGTTGTGAAGGGGGTACGGGGCTTTCTGTTGGGCTTGTGCTTCCTAAGGGCGCACCGGACTATCGGGGGCCCTGCGTGCTGTTGGTTCATATTCGATAAGTTGCCTGTAAGAAAATAGGAGCGTACGGTGAGTCAATTGGTCATTTAATACAAATCGAAGGTGAAGAGCAAAAAATTGTTGATTTCATATCAAGTTTGCTGTCAGTAAATCGGACGTATCTCGACATAAATGTATAAATCACTCTATGAATTATTACTCGGCAGTGCATTGCCAGTAAGTATATGGAGCGCATGTCGAACTAATAACGTTATTTATTGGTTGAAAGGCAATTTTAGCATCATTAAACTATGAAATATGAGGGTTTGGAATTCATGGTGATCGTGCGATGAAGTTGGCCGTGCGACGGATGGTTTTAATTTGTTAATTTTGAATTTTTCTTTGGTACTTACCATGCGGGCTTGGTGATCTCAGGAGGCCTCCAGGCCCCGCGCTCCAAGGGAACGGCCACTGGGGTGCTCCTTGGGCCAACATCCTTAAAGGAGGGTGAAGAGGCTGAGGGACTATCACCGTGTGGGCGGAATTCGGGCTCAAACTCTCCCTGCTCTCCAAATCATCGTCATCGTCATCCACAGTGATATTTTCATCGTCATCCTCCAGATCATCATCCACTGAATTTGGTGATACTAAAGGGCTATCGTTAACAGAAAGTCTCGCAGTGAACTTTTCCGATTCGTCAACAACACTATCTTTTTTATCGTCATTGCTTTTGGATAACAGAGACTCGACACTAAACGAAATCTTTGTTTTGATCGACGTTTCACCGATTTTCGCAGCGTCCCCCATTTTCAACTGACTAAATGGGAATATCATTTAAGAGTTTCAACACAAGTTCGCTCTTTAAAGGAAAATATCGAAAGTCCGCAGGAGCCACCAAATAAACCGCCTGTCTTTTCGAACAGCTTTCGCACTTTGCTCGAACAAAAATAAAAGAAACAACAAAAATCACCACCAACTAAAATCACGATTCTTCTTCAACACATAAGAACTTGACCGAATCCACTTTTTTCTCTCGAGGTCTTTCCAATAGCGATTCCAGACCCAGACTGAAGTTCCCCTGCTCCGCAGAGTAGTACATGCTGAACAAGGCGGGGCGATCCCAATCTAAGCCCCACCCCCTACCTTTTATGACCATAATATGATTATAGCACGGTGGTGATGCATTACTAATACGCGATTTTAAACTCTTTGCCATAACACACCGTACCCGAACAATTTCACCACATCTACCCTTCCTGGCCCTGCGGCGAAATCACCCCGCTTTTTTCCAGCTGGTCACCGCGAGGCCTTCGTGCCGCAAACCGAGGCAATTAATCCAACATTTTATTTAACATAGCTTCAGATAATTAAAAATGGACGGTTGTAAAATTGTAGATCACGTAACTGTAACATATAAGCAAATGTCACGAAACATACCCCCCACCTCAACCCGCAAACCGGAAAATGGGTGAAAAACAGTTAGTCCGAGCAATACTAATACTAGTAAGTAGCATACCTAGTAGAGCGTTCTTTTTCTAATATGTCAGTCAATCAATGTAAACTCTATTTCATGTCTCACTTATCAAATGAGACTAGTATAAAATTGATTTTATTATCCCTTCTCCTGTCCGCGAGCCAATCGTATGCGCGATTCGAGCTGTTTTTGAGGTGGAGATTTCACTTCATGCTGCCAATCACAATGAATGTTTATTCAGAATATACTTGGATAGAATGTGAGCGTGCATCTGGCTGTTTTTATTGTAATTTTAAATGCCAAATTATTCTCCTTAACTGCGTAATTGATTTGTTTTCTGCCTTAATAAGCTACGGGTACAAGGCATAGACTGCTAGGTTTCTTGTTGCATTTCGTTTGCTGCAGGAGATTTTGTAGGTATAATTATTTTATTATGTACATGTATTGGGGTACGATCACTGACTAGTCGAAGGTGATCTAGGCAACTCTTAGTGACTATGCTAATTTTTTTGCTAACATTACCATTATCTTTGCTGTCTTTTATTATTTTTATTACTTTTGATATTTTTTCCTATTTTTTTATTTTTGATCTTGTTACATTTATCATTTTTTAAGTAGAAATAATTATCTATGAAGTCAAAGTTGATATTTTAGGAAGTAATCTATGATTGGCAATCCTTTTTTTTAAGTGTAGAAATTGATAATTTAATAAACGTTATTCATTTATTATAATAAAATTATTTAATATATTTTATGACCTCAGCCGTCATCCTTATTTTATCGTAGAGGAAGACTGAGGTGTGTGTACAATAAAACAAACATCAAATAGCAGCATAAAGGATCTTTTTTCTTTCTTTGGCCTAGCATCTGTCTGCATCGCTATGCATGTAAAAATATGAGTTTTTTTTATAATTATATTTTTGTAAGTATGCTGTTAATGTTTGAGAGCCACTAATTTCGATATCCTAAAATACTGGCAATCCCTTTTATAAGAACTACCATCTGCTTACCTGTTATCCTGAATTTCCGAAAATATTAATTGTAGTTCTTTCCTTATTCGTTTTTTGCTTGTCGAAATTTTTCATGACCTTTTTGACATAAATGTGGCTGATTTTCGTCGATGCAGCGTTTAATTGCATCTTGTGATTCTGATCACCGAAACTAGAGAATACACGATTATGAAATGTCTCGTGCAGCAATTGAGTTGATTCATGGGCTCTATGTCTCTATTCAACGTCTTGTTGGAACCATATATTGGTTACATCAACATCTTCTTAAAGAAATATGGTCCAATGGAGACTCCAGCCCAAAATTGGTACCAAATAGTGACACTTAGTGGATGCATTTGATTTTAGACAATCACGTTTGGGTTTTCCGAACCCAAACTCTGCAATACTGGCGATTAACAAAGTCATGAACGTGCAAAAAAGCTTCATCGCTTAGGATGAAATTGCCAAAAAATTAGCATCCACTTGTTGATATTCAATAATCCATTCAACGAACTTCCTTCGCTGATAATGGATAGTAGACTATAGTTGTTACGTTAATTGAATTTTGTGAGCATGAAGACTTTGGTGAGTATACCCTGTAGAAAGCTCTGTCAAATATGCAATCCTTGTCCACAACGTCGCATTGAGGGTCGGACATTTTCACTAAAACTTTCACTCACTGTTTTGATACTGGGTTGTTTTCGAACGATCAGTGTGTTCAGGGTCTTCAGTTGATCCAGTCGTCCCAAATTTTTCAATTAATCTCTTTACAGTCGACAAAGCTAAACACCCATTTTTAGACACTTTCAAACTGTAACTGCAAAACTAATTATTTTTGAAATATTGTTCAATAATTGAAACACGTTGTTATAAGGTGTATCGCTCCATGTTTAATAAACCTAACTTCTCAGATATTATTTTTAAAATTTCTAAATTGCCAATTCAATGCTGTGAGCTACGCGTTCATGAGTCGATCAGTCCGTAATAACAAAACATAAATATGCATATTTCAAAGCAAATTTCTAAGTTGCTTTTATCTATCATCTATAGTAAGGTTGGTTTCGCATTTTAGGGATACATCAGCAAAGCATCTCTGTTGCTGCAGATGATTTTTTAAGATGTAAGTGGAATTTTCCTTACATTCAATTGAAGTTCTTTTACTAATTACAGTATTTATGTAGCCAGAGAAAATTTGCAACCAATTTAAGAATCTGAAACGAAGCAGCTTTCGCATGATAAATGTTTACATCGGATACCTAATTGTCCAAAAAACAATATTTGCCAAAATGTTTTAAGATGCTTCAACGTTGGGCTAAAATTTAACTTCAAATAGTGCATCAAAACAACTTAATCAAATTTGGAAACAAAATTTGCAAAAAGATAACTCCAAAAACCCTGACTTCATCATAAAGTCAGATATAGAACAGATAACTGTAATAATGAACCCTCTCATAATAAAATGGTATAACTTAAAGTTGGAAATAGACACTAAAACCACTCATATGAGGAAAATACTAAATAACCACAAATTTACTTTCCCCTAATTATTCATAAAAAAGATCGACAGTAAGTGTAAGCTGATTTGATGCTTCCAAAGACAAACTATCAAAAGAACTAACATTTATAATTGTAGAGATTCCAAATAAGGATAACATTCAATACTAAACTTAATGGGCTTTATAAGAAAATATTGTAACAATGGGAAAAGCCTGAATGAAGAAGAATACATAATCGAAGTTCATGTTTAGGCTATTCATATTTTAAGCTTAAGATCCCTTATTGCTAATAAATCTTTGAATGTCCCCAGGGATCACCTCGAAGAGTCACAGGTACCTACTTAATAACGAGACATGAAAAATGTTTGTAAGCCTTCAGTTTTGTTTAGATATCTAGCCGACGTTATTTTAACATTTTCTTGTTGAAACTCCAAATTAAAAATTACTTTTACGCTGTTCATTTTTCCAATACAATAAAAATAAATAACAAATTGCTTTCCAAACTGCAATATTTGTTCGAGAAGCCTACAATGGAATAAATATAAGCTGGCACCAAGCAGAACTCAGACTATATATTTTTGTCGATTTAAATCGTCCAACAAATTGAGATCAAATCGATTTGAAAAAAAAAACATGGAAGAACCAAAATTTCTACTATGAAATAGTCGACTAATATTAATCGATTGTAAATATACTATGAACAAAAATAATAAGAATGTCAAAAATAAAATTGGGCATAAAGCACGACGAATCTGATAAAAATCATGTAGGATCTACAGCATCTCAACCATTAAAAGCAAAATCACACGTTTAACTACGAAAACACAAAAATCTAAATCAATTCAATAAAGCTTCTACTGAACAGTTTTTATTGTGTATCAACGAAAATATTGATAACCTATAATGTATAAAAAAGTCACTCTAGCTGCTTCTTAGAATAGAAGCGAAGCTGTAAAGAAAGTAATAAACATGTAAACCCACTTAAAGTTGTAACCATAAAAATATTTGATAATATGCTATAAATTACTCTCGCGTAGTTTTGTTTCTTTAAAGAAGTATCTGTATTCCAATTTCTTGTTTCTATAATTACCGGTGCATAAATTACAGGCATTTTTACAAACAAAATAATTATCACCGCTTGGCCCTTTTTTAAACTTAATTATGAAAGAAGGCCTAATTTTGAAGACAAATCGTAATATTATTGTATTAGGTGCGCAACTAAGTTCTCGCTGTTTTTTTTATAAAAATGCAACTTTATTGTAAAAAAAGGGTTACAAATGAATCATTTAAAATATTGCCCACCGCTAGCTACAACTTTTTTCCATCTTTCTGGCAGAGCACCAATACCGTTACGGTAAAAATGTTCATCTTTTGAGGCTAGCCACGAATCAAGCCATTTTTTGATGTCTTCATATGAGCGGAACTGCTAATCAGCCAGACCATGTGCCATCGAACGGAACAAGTAATAATCGGACGGCGCAATATCCGGAGAATATGGCGAGTCCATTTGAGCGTTTCTAGGTACGTTTTAACGTGTTTGGCAACGTGAGGGCGAGCGTTGTCATGCTGTAGAATCACTTTTTCTTGCCTCTTCTCGTATTGTGAACGTTTTTCGCGCAGTGCTCGGCTCAATCGCATCAATTGAAGTCGATACCGTTCCCCAGTGATAGTTTCGTTCGGTTTCAACAGTTCATAATAAATAACACCGACCTGGTCCCAGCAAATACACAGCATAACCTTCGCAGCGTGAATATTTGGCCGAGCCGACGACGTAGAAGCATGACCGGGCAGTCCTCATGACTTTCTTTTCTTTGGGTTGCTGTAATGAATCCAGTTTTCATCACCCGTCACGATGCGATGAAGAAAACCCTTCCTTTTTGCCGCTGGAGCAGTTGTTCACAGGCAAAAAAACGACGTTCAACATCCTTTGGCTTCAAATCATAAGGAACCCAAGTTCCTTGCTTTTGAATGATTCCCAAAGCATGCAATCGCTTGGAAATGGCTTGTCGGGTAATTCCTAATGCTGAAGCAAGTTCTTCTTGCTGCTGGAGTCATCTATTGATAAACAGCGAGAACTTAGTTGCGCACCTAATCCATGTTCATAAGGAACCCAAGCTTGGTGGGTAACTCCTAATGCTGAAGCAAATTCTTCTTGCGTTTGGCATGGATCCTTATCCAGCAATGTCTTCAATTCAGCGTCTTTGAAGCGACGGAACCAATCACGGCATGTTGTTTCACTTAGAGCAGCATCATCGTAAACTTTTTGGAGTTTTCGATGCGCTTCAGCCGCCGTTTTTTTTTGAATGAAAGAAGAAAATCAATACTTGCCGCAAATGACGATTATTTGGCACAAAATCAGACATTTTCACACAACCAAAAATATATGATGCCGAAACAAAATCACTAATGTGTCAAAACGATTTGTTTACCATATGTCTAAGCTTGGTTTATAACGTTTTGGATATGTCAAAGTCGACCAGCATTTGCTGCTGGAGTGATCTATTGATAAACAGCGAGAACTTAGTTGCGCACCTAATATCTGTAGCGTCAACAGCGTTTGAAATGCTAACACCACCAGGAAGCCATCCCTCGACCCACTAGGAGGTGGATTTTGGAATGTCGGCAGAGCTTGTATTTCTATGCCTTTTTAAAACAATAAACTTGCTTGCTAATTGCGGGCATTGGCGGTATATGTATCACTAAAAGAGAAACAATTTTAACTTCCCACTAATCCGTCCATCAATTAATATTTTGATGCCTCAAAGAAATAATGTTTAAACAGTGGATATTTAACGTTAACACAGCTCAACAGCTCAACCGTGAAATTTGAACAGTGTGATTCCAATTGTTTTGAGTCTTAGTGTCAAATTGTTAAACAGCTTTATTAACATGGGCATTGAATGTATACAATCGTAGTCATTCTAAGAAAAATGCATAAATTTCGCTCACAGATGGGGACGAAGTTAGTGGATCATGTTCAAAAATTTTGCAGTAATTGGAGGTTTTACAGGTCCCTAGCGTAATTACTTTGGAAAATAGCTCCCTTCGTTGACAAAGTCCGTTGTACCACCCATCGATAGTTAATAGGCTTCGGTGAAAACCTCAGCTTGCAGTCGAAGATGCATATAAACCACAAGAGATACTGTGCAATAAATTGTTTGTCAATCTTATAGTAGCTTTTACGAAACACTAGTTTCCAAAAACTCTCGTTCACCGATTTGGTAGTTTAGATAATAAGAAATAAAGCGAAGTAGCATTTTAGTTGATAGCAATAACAAGTATACTCTGTGTGTACATCTCAAACATGAAGCGTGGGAGCAAACAAGTTCCGGTTTCAGCGGCGCATTTGCAGCTGTAAAGCAATCAAACAGGAGTTAATTAATCTTTAGAGGAAATAAGGGGCCTACATCCTCCTACGTCGGTCAGTTTTTTGCTCTCGGTAGCGAGGAAAAGGTGGCAGGATGGTCAGTTGGGTACATCGCTTGCTAAGTAAATATAAATTGACACTAATTACAGACGGTAATTAATACTTTAACGTATTCACAAATAGCAAGTAGGTAATCATAAATCATTTCCTTTTTGCGATTGCTGAAAAACCCAGTATCCTGTTTTATTGGTAATAAGAGGATTAAAGTCGTAATAGATCTAGATTTATTAAGAGCAATTATAACCGTATTTATACGCCGTACACAGTTTTTTCGATATTTCTTTACGTAGAGTGACCGGAATGAATTGATTCACAAGCCAATAGTTTCGATATTTCGTGACCTATTTGTAAAAGCTACATACAAATTTGGATTTATACTGATATTTATTGCTTAACTTCTCATATAAGCTCGTTATCAGTTATATAACAATGCTTTACAATTAATTAGCACAGTGCATACTCTCAGGAGAAAACGAAGTTTTTGCATACAAAATGTTGTCCAATTGTGAAATATATCATGTTTTAAATGACTTGGCAGGAATATATGCTATAAAGCAATGTAAGTGAAAATAATAGTGTAAATATTCACATGCAACAATATACTATAGAAACGTTGTCAATCTTCAAGTGATTAAATATCTTAAGCACCTTAAGCATATTTCAATACGGTACATTTTTACAAGCTGCGTAAGTTTAAAATGTCGTTTTGTTCATGAAAAATACGCAGTTATGTAAGAACAATCGTAAAACATTTTTATTCACAGTATTGGCCCTCGCTTTTCACACATTTTATCTATCTCTCGGGCAATTTATGGATACCATTCCAAAAGAAAGCTTCAACGTTCATTAATATCCACTCATCGAACCATTTTTATATATCGTCGAAAGTCAGCCAGTGCGTGTCCCATCGATGTGAAGAGCTGATAATTAGAAGGCGCCAGGTCTGGTGAATACGACAGATGGGGTATGAGTTTCCAACCAAATGAAGAATTCGGTTCTTTGACCAGTTTGGCTGAATGTGCAGGTGCGTTGTCTTGCTGCAGAATGACTTAGCCGTGTCTTCGAGCCCAATCTGGACGTTTTGCGATCAATGCGTGGTTTAAATCGATCATTTGTTGTCGGTAGCGTACGGTATTAACTCTTTCGCCGGGTTTCAGAAGCTCGCAATACACTACTTCCTTCTGATCCAACCACACACACCATTGTCTTCCTCTCAAAACGATCCGGTTTTGTACGAGATATTGATGGCTGTTCTGGCGTTAACCACGATTTCATACGTTCGGGATTCTCAAAATATATCCATTTTTCATCGCCAGTTACAACCCAATGCAAAAACCGTTTCTTTTGTGGCGTAAATGCAGTTTTTCGTCTTTCCATCTGTCGTTCAGTTTGTGTAGAATCCGTTTTCTAACCTTTTGAATCTTCCTCATGGCTCTCAGGTAGTTGGATAAGACTTGCCGAGTGTCAGCCAACTGCTTCGCCATCATTTGTTGTGTTTGTGTATCGTCTTTGTCCAATTATGCTTGTAATTCGTCGTCTTGAAACTTTTTTGGTCGATTTTCACGTTCTTTGTCAGTAACATTAAAATCACCAGTTTTGAAACGTTGAAACCAGCGCTTACAAGTTTTAACAGTTGGAGCAAGACCGCCGTAAGTTTCTACAAGGATTCAATGACTTTCCGATGCCTTTTTCTTTTGATCGAACAGAAATTGGCTCAAATGCTCTTTATTTGGCTCAAAATTCGACATGTTTAACACGATAAAGAAGTATGCTACTAGCTTTGTAGTGGGTAGTCTTACCAAAAAGTCTTTAGGTTCCGAAGGTTACTTCAATAGATTTCATGCGCCATCTCTTGATAACAAAACGACTTTTTAAACTTGCGCACCTGGCAAGCAAATACAAGGATATAATTTATGTGAAGCACGCAGGGACATAGAGAGCCTCCCTTATTAATCAATATCAATTATCAACATTAAACACCTACAAATAAACTTAAATCCAAAGCTTTAGTGCAATACTTGTATTGATTTAGCTGCAGTGAATTGTTAAAGTTAATGAGTGGGTTGGAATATGGAATTATACCGACTACATTTTTGAGGAATCATTTTTGGCTAAGAAAATCTCAATATTACTGCTTCGCCGACTTGGTTTCTGTTTTTGGCAATTAAGCATCTCATCGGTGAACAATTTGTCATTGGCGAGTTCAAAAGATGATGAAATAGTCTTAGCGATGATTCAAGGACAAGTCTACCAAAAACCGCAGTCTCACTGAGAGATTCAAAGACTGCAATTCAAAAAAAATCTTGTACGAGAAATTGTGTATACAAAAATTAGCTCCCCTTTAGATACTGTTGGTGGGCGAACAAAACGAGCCAGTGTAAATTAGTGTGAAAAAATTCAATAGTAATTCACCGCAGGACACTTTAAAGCATTTACAGCGTCGTCAGTGGTAATGAATAGTAAATTTACTCATTTGAACCAGACGTCTGTTCCAAAGTGAAGAAAATCCGATAAAAGTAATTCTCGAAGCATGTCCAAAAATATATTCGCGACATTTGTTTCAAGAGCATGAGGTCACAATTCCTCTACAAGATTAAAAAGCAAATGCTGATTGGTATACACTCAGTTGTTTTTGTTTAGCTGCGAAAAATCAACCAAATACGACAAATATTTCTCCACCATGACAATGCAAGTTCGCACACATCTCACGAGACAAACACATTTTTAGAGCGACAAGACGTTGAATTGTTAGACTATCCTTCTTACAGTTCCGACTTAAGTCCCAATGCAATTGTTTTCTTTTCCATAAATAAAGTATGAATTGAGTGGTCATCGTTTCAAGTCGCCAAAAGCAGTAGTCGAGTCCTTTGATAATGCAATTTTGATTGTATGAAGAAATGACGTCGACTGCTTCTAGAATTGGCCCTAGTGAATCCAAAGTGCAAAGGAAAAAAAATAAGATTTTGAAATATTACTGTGATCAAAGTAATCCCCATCCGATAAAATGCACTTTTGCCAACGCTTTTTCCAGTCCTCGAGACAGTCAGATAGTATTTTTCCGGTATAGCATGCAAGATCTTCTTCAATTCGGTTTTTATCTCTTCAATCGTATCAATACGGTATCCCCGCATTAGCATTTTGAGTTTGTTAAATAGCCAGAAGTCACATGGAGCTAAATCAGGTGAATACGGTAGTTGTGGAACGATATGAGTCGAGTTTTTGGCAAAAAAAGTCGCAAAGAAGCAATGCAGTATGACATCGTGCATTTGGTAGCAATCAAGACTTGACGCGTTCCAGACTCAAAAAGTCCTTTAAAATGGTTTGTGCTGAGCCAAATGATATTCCAAAACCAGCAGCGAGGTCTCTAATTGTCAATCGACGATTTTCAATCACCAAATCTTTGATTTTTTGGACGTGGCACTCGTCGGTAGACATTGATGGTTATCCAGAGCGCAGTTCGTCTTCAACGTGTTCTCGACCTGCTTTGAACTCGTTGTACCACTTCTTTTGTACCATAGTTTGATCACCAAAGGCCTTTCGCAACATTTTCAATATATCCGCACAAGAACATTCGTTTCGCAAACAAAAATTGATGCAAGTTCTTTGCTCAGCAAAATCACCCATTGTAAATATCAAAAAATTCACTTTTGGTTGTTTACAAAAACACGTGTAACTCGGAGATAATCAACGTTTTTGACAAATACACGCTTGGCAAATGTTATAGACAGTCTTAGCAACATAGGAAAAAAAAAATACCTTCCTTCCTAATGCCCGGGAGTTTTAAATGGCAATTTCACCTTACTTTTTGATCACACTAGTATAATTGATGTCTTCTACCTTCTCTATATACAAAATTTGAAAGACAACGCTCGTATACCATGAATTTCTTTATTGTGTTCGGTACATAAGCACTAAATTCTATAACGCCCAATATTGTGATTTGATTACAAATAGTGTAACATGTATAAATGCCTAAAAATATATTCTGAGATCGTTGAACGGTTCAAATTAGTTTGGCAAATGAACCAGTAAAGTCGTTACAATGTCAAGAAATGAGGCCAGAAAAGAAAGATTCAAATTTGCTAGATGTACGAGATGTACTGTTGCTTCCTTCTTCCACCCGCTTGACAAGAGGGATGATGTTCTCATGTTCTCATGTATAGAACAAAAAAGATCCTGCTTATTTTGCAATTAAATCCAATTTTAGCACTTAATTCCATGTTGACACAACATTCAAGTTTTCAATTTCGTTTCGTGCCTTGAGGTCTTATAAATTTTGATAAGAAACTTCATTCATTCAAAAAAGTCTAATTCATCGCTCATTCTTAGAAGCTACATCAACAGCTTTTTTTTTATTTTAGCTTGCGTATAATTTAGTTAATTGAAACTTGCTTACACTATGGTATAGTACTAGTAAATGAAGAAAAAGACTATTCTTTTGTTTTTCTCAAGTTACACCGTTTTTTTTTAATGTGCAGGCGAAACATTTTATACCCATGCTACTTTCTAAGCTATATCCTGTAGGTTTGAGATATACCTCATTAAATAATTGCTTAACTTATAAAATAAAATGGCATGTCATAGTTACTATTTTGAAACTTTTTCTGGCTTTCCATTATTTACATCAAATAATCAAGATAATTGGCTTGGAATGATATTTATTTCACATAAATTATTTCATGACCACAAATTCAGAATCGATTTTGTATTATTGCAAAACTGATTCTTGCAGCCGATTACCTCAACTCCAATATATTAGAAAGTTATCAACTAGCCCAGTTTTAACTTCATCTACTCTCTTATAAACACTTCACATTTAATAGTAATTGAAGAGATACAAACCATGAAGTAAGAAGGAACACTTTATGGTATCATGCTTTTGTATAAGGACATTTCTCTTGACTTCTTGATATTAAGGTGTAACTATAATACCTCAAATTCTTCGAAGGCGTCATTATTATCGTTATTAGAAATCGTCTGTGCGAACTCTGCCTATTAGTGAACAATTGTCTACTGCACCTGTTATAATGATTTTTACACTATTGCTAAAACGTAAATTTCGTGACTGACATCGATTGGTTACGGTGACTTCAACTACAGCTTCACCAGCAAAAAACATTTAATTGGTTTAACTTTACTATATATACCCAAAACTACATTTAAAATAATTATGTTCTAATGGAATGCATCCTCTTCCCGCTGATACTTGACAGTCCGTGAAATGAGTACAATATCTGAACTACTGCCCAGGTCGCTGTTTTGTTCTAAAATCTTTATATTGCCGCTTTGTTGTTTGATTTACTTCAACACCAGAGGGCTTCTAGAAACTATACAATATGCAAAGCTTTTTATAAATGGACAAACTGGAGTTTCTTCTAAATCTTGTAACGAATTATGTTGTAAATCCATATATTCTCTTCTTGACATGGATTCTCTAGCGCAACATAGCATGTAGAGCACTGGCAGGTGCCATACAATTTTGAAATGTGAGATATTATTGCTTTTTTAAGATACGCAAGTGTCGAAAATGTATTTTGTATATACACATATATACTAATAGTTTAGAGTATTGCTTGGATAGGAAAGTAGTCAGTGTATTTTATGATAATTTTCAATATTTTCTAAAATTCTTGCGTCACATCCAAGAACATGCTCGAGTGGATTATCTTTTCCTCTAGCATTTTGTCAATTACATTAACATAATAACTGACCTATTGTGGGATGTTTGTACCTAGTACCAAAGGAATGTGCCGGAATTAGGATTTTAGCATAAATACTAAGTTTAAGTTGCTTGAGAAACATTGTCTCAAAGTTCTTTGATGTCATAGGTAACAATGATATCAGCAGGTATGAAAAATTTCCATGATGATGATTCCCCGATTAAGTAGTTATACTACTTTCGAAAGCCTAAGCACGTACTTTAACCTGAAAACGACATTGTGCAAGTTGGTCAATTTAGCTATACTTTTCTGAAGAAATCGCAGCCAACAACTAATGTTGGGTTACTTTTGATTTCTCTTACTACCTTATTAGGTGAAGTAAAATTCACCTCTTCTACTGTCAGAAGGGGCTCATCTTATGTTGGCTTATTCACTTTAAAAACATTTAATTTAAAGCTTGTTTTCAAGTGCTGAACGTATCTGTGGACTTTTTATTTATTAATAAAATAGCCTAGCTACAATGCCCAGTTTTAGCTGTAGAATCTAATGTTATCTATATGCACTTTGGGTCAATTTTTTCAATTCAGGTTCATCATTATTCAAGACTTTAATTTCTTAGGTATAACTATGTCCTTTCATTAGGTTATTAAATGTAGGTGTGTTGTTCGAAGCAGGCTGCAGTATCACGTCTATATCTAACAATTGAACAATTTGTCAATCTAACTAATTCTCTTAAGTACTCGATGATTTCTCTGGAATAAATTAAGTAGATCGCTTCTGCTCTTTCAGAATTAGACACAGAAAAGAGAAAAGGGACATATGACAAAATATGTTGGCACTAATTAGCTACTGAACTAAACACGATCCATTATAATGGAGAAGAAAAATAGACATTTCAGCGATAGAAAACTCCACCGAATTGTTTGATAATATTTTGAAATCTATTTGCTGAATATATTGTTAAAATTGGAGTCAGTACGTTTCAATTAATCAAGTTTAGTCTTATATGGCTTTTGGTGCTTTTCTTTCTGATTTTGCAAAGTTGTTTAGGCAAACATAGAAGCTACGATTATGGGGAAGTAAAGCAAGTATGGCTACGCAGGCATAATCAAGAGGAAATGTCGTTTAATTTCCGGGATTATAATCAAAGCAACGAAACCTATGAGACAGTATTTCTGGTATTTGCAAAAATTAGTTTGTGTAAAAATTTTATGAGTAATTTTATATTTCACCATTGTTGGCATTCTTAGGTAAATAAGACAAAATAATGATTAAATTAGAGCGATAGAAGGCAACATAGAAAAATAGATTAGAGTGTCATAATTATAGGGGATTGCATTAACAAGCGTTTCAGGAAAAATGTTAGCTAGGGACAAAAAACAAAGACTAGCTAAAAAAGTTGAGCATGGTATAAAAGACGTTTAACAAGTGTTTAGGAAAGATTTAATAGTTGCTCTAAAATTAGCAAGCAGAACTTTCATAGTCAACAAAACTATTTTGTTTTTGAGAAAAAGTTTGGGGCGTTATAAGAAGTAAGGACATCGAGAAAGCTTTGTAAAAAGGAAATATTAATAAAGGAACTAGCGTAACAATAAATAAGAAGTATAGAAATTATACAAATAAATTAAAAATCAACAATGAAAAACCTAAAGAGCTTAAAGAAGTAAAGAAGTAAAATAGGGAATTGTGCAAAGTCCATTGCTGTTTTCGAGTATATTAACAGAGCCATAAATAAAGCCAAAAACAAGCGAAACCATCAAAAAGAGAACATTGGAAAATCTTAGTGAAATCATCTTAGCGAAGAACATGGTTATGGTAGATAAATCAGAGGAAGGGATTTAAAAAAATCTTTAAATTTGGATACAATCACGAAGGCAACATGGAAACAAATACCAACAAGAGCAAATCAATGATACTCGCAGGAGAAATGAGAAACGTAACATCAATATCAAATATAAAACAATAGAGTTAAAAAATTACAAATTAATGAGGTTCAGAATTTAATAAAAGATTAAAAGAAGTAGAAAAAATATTGTGCATGACAGAGAAACTGTTAAGAAAGCACTAAAACATATACTTAAAAATGATATAGCCAACAATAAAGTACAAGGGTCAGACCTGGCAGTAGGCTGAAATGGAATTAGGCAAGGAAAAATTAAGGAGCAGATTAACGACTAAAATAGGTATTATTTACACATTTCAGCATGCAAAAAAGCCGGTTGATATTTACATGCAGTAGCTTTAAATGCGAAATATTTATATATTTATACAACTTGAAATATCGACCTTTTAAATTTAACGAAGACTAAATTTAGAACGTTGTCTTTGTAGGGATATTTTCCGGTAATCACATTGTCCAAATTTGCGACTAGCCAAAAATAAAATGTTTGAAGCGCATCTTTTGGCTTGAACTGACGCAGCTTACTCTTGATTACATAGTTCTAAATATGCGTAACAAAGGACTGTTTAGATGGAAGTTAAACTAGAAATAATAAAGTGATTTACTGGCAACAATTTACAATCTTTATGTGGTTGTTTACACACAGCATTTTGATATAGACAAAGAGCTTCATTCACTGAGAACGCACTTTTTAGGAGTAAACAAGTTATCAAACGCAATTTGAATCAATCAAATTATCTTGTAATTAACGATGGAAAATTGTGTCTATTATCCTAGCTTCAACTAAAGTGTGTGGCCTTTGGAGACCTCTCGTTGTCAACATACCGAAACGGCATTCGAAACTGACTTAATTTATTTTTAAATGGTCAAATAAGAGGTCAAATTAATTTCAGATAATATTAATTTATTGTGATTGCTTGTAACGCAGTCAGCTGATAAAACAAAATTAATAATTTAAATTATGTCATTTTTGTAATAAATTTACATGTTTATTGAGCTATTTCATTAAATTATTAGCCCGTGGATTTATGATGTACGCGGATTTTTCCACTCGGGACCAGGCGATTGAATTAATTTAGATAAAAATGACGTGTCGAAATTCTTTTGTTATTCACGTTCCTCTCTGATTTACAAAATTGTTTAGACCCGTCCCACATAGAATGCCAGTCAGGTGGCCAAAAGCCAAAGACGACGGCCAAAAGGTTAACAAAGAGCCCCATAAAAATTTGTATCAAAAGTTCTGCATTGATATCGGGCTAATAAAAATTAAATAACAAACATTATATAGAGTCGTCAAGAGTCTGTCCCAATGTCGCAACATATTTTTATTGTCTAACGCTTCGTAGGTGGGGTGGCTATCCTCAGAAAGAAGAATAACCCTCGCAATGTGTTCGCCCTGACAGTTTTGAAATATGAAAAGCTGCATTTTGCCATCAAAGCTCCACTCGCATTCGGATCTTTTCGCTTGGATGCTCTTCCATTCTCCTTCATATTTGATAAACACATAATAAAATCAGATTTTACAACGTGCTCTAGGATCCCAACTGCATTTTATTAACTGTTTCGATGATTATGCTTCTTTTAATTCAGAGGTGCGGCGGAGAAGCGCAAAAACGAGATGTTATTAAAATACAAGGTAGGGAACATAAAGATAAGAAAGCCGCCATTTTTACGTTCTTAGAGTAATTCCCAACGACTTCACTTCGGGTAAATGGGGTGAAAACGTAAAAAAGTAATTTTTGTCCGACCAAAACGCGAAATTAATGAAATTAAATGTACTATGGAGCAATAAATCTGTTATTTAAATATCGCTGTTTTAAGTGGTTTGAGCTGGCGGGGCGGGGAGGGTGGATGGTGTAATATGAGAGAGTGGAAAAAATAAACGAGAGGCAAACCCTCAACCTAATCAAAAACGTTCTACATAAACTGCCTTTTATGAATGCCGGTTTATGGATTTTTAAATCGGGCCCCTTTGAAAGATAACAAAAGGTTGAAAATTGTTCTCCCGCTCCACCGTTCTGGGTTTGGGGCGGCAGCGGTGGCGGCAACGGCAACGGCATCGGCGGCCGTAGCACCACTCTAGATGACAATTGTATCCCTATATTCAAATGATGCAATATACTCACCGTATAATGAGCTTCGAGGGCTTATCGCGTTTTAATGACATTGTTTATAGTTATCAGGACCGAAACGACTTAGTATTTTCAAGATCAAAGTTTCTGGTTTAATGAAGGAAGCAGATTTTTCGTTCTTCGTGAAAGCAGAGAGAGGCTATTATCTGGCAACTGTATCTCTATATGCCTTAGATATTTTACATTTATGTAGAATGCATGATATTTCAAAACAATTTAATATCAATACGTGACTTATAAATCAGACCGTTGGGCAAAAAGCAGGAATATTTTAATAATATGTCTGCTTCTACTTGATGTCTGTATCCCCCTGTCCCTCTACTCATATGTGTATGTATAATACTTGCGGTAATGTCAGTACTTTAGCTGTCTTTATTTATTGAAGTGTACGTTGTAACAATAGGTTTGTGACTGGCGACCAGAAATAATGAAGAAAGTAAATGTCACGACTTATTTATATAAATGTTTGTATCTTGTGTAGATTTCATGATTGACAATGTCAGGGAGTATGTGGATAATTATCCATATTACAACAATTTAAATGTGTTTTTGTATGGTGGCTTGATTGGCAACACGGACACGTGTGTCCAGCTTGGAGGTTGTATAAGCAGCTGAAACTTCTGGTCTAAATAATTTTTCACAAAAATATCCTTATCGAGCCTAGAGGCCACATAAACATAGTTAAAATTAAAATGCAAATTGAAGTGCTCCATTAAAACGTGTAGTAAAAAAATTGATGCATTGGCACAATTTCCGAATAATTACAATTAAAAAGGATGTTGATGATATTTTTTTGCAATTTGATTTCATTATCAAACGCTCAATTTTGAATACATATGTATTCGGGAAGGTAGAGTGGAGGTTTCACCTAATGTAAATTGAAAACGGCCAGCTCATTGCTGCTCTACACTCGACTCAAAATTAATCGAGCCGAACAAAAGTGCCGCCGCTAATGATTTTCGCATGCGAGGCAATTATTTATCAACTTATTAAACGTTGTTCGCTCTTTTGAAACCGATTGGTGCCATAAACGGGAAAAAGCGTTTCGATTGGCTGCCAGCGAAACTCAATGGAGTAATAGCTAATTTGATATTAAATGTTTGGAAATAATCTCAGCATAAAATTCCAGCTGTTTGAATTTGAGCCTGAATTGCCCGAGGCAGGGCCACACGGCAAACTAGTGCTGGTATATGCGAACCTCTTGTGTTCAGCAAGTAACCATGACGATCGGTTGACAATCAAAATCGCGGCCATCTGCCGGTTTTATTGAGATTATTTCCCCTCGTAATGATCTCTAAACGTTGCTAAATATACTCCGGAGTCAGTTTATTATTTGGAACCGTGAAATCTATAATTTATACGTGTCAGGAGTTCCCTTTCATTCATAAGTGTCTGGTTTCATTGTTAAAATGATGATTAACTAGAGAGCTCCCATGGTCGGGAAAAAATACATTTAGGAGTCGTTTGTAGTGAATTAAATAATGCTTAATTGTATAGGTGAGATGGGAGCATTTCCATTTAGTTAAATTAATCTTTTATGGCGATGATTTATACGGCGCGTAATTTTATTAGGATGGAACTAGCTTGTGATTAAATTTATTTAATTTTGTTATTTCTTGTGTTTTTCGTGTGGGATGGGGAGAGATTTGAGATATTTGAAAATCGAGCGAAAATATGCACATAAATCTTTCTTAATTGTGGCTCGGAAATAGCAATAAATCATATTATTAACATCGGCCTACAAATGAGTATAATGTAATTTAATATTACAAGTAGACGATTCATCAAAGCTGACATATGGTCTTCATTTTTCTAGAGCACTGATCGTAATTGCTTATTAGGCATGGCTCTTCTTTCTTTTACGGATGTATTTTCCTGCGCGTCACCTAATAACTAATGATCAATTTGCATTTTGCCACTGGCTGTCGAGTAGTGCGGTTTTTTAGCACCATTTAAGAATGTTTTTCTGCAAGCGATACAATTTTTTTATTTTTCTCTATTTTCAAGATTCCGCCTGTTCTGTAGATTTGTCGTGTTTTCCTATTTTTTGTTTTAAAATTTATTAATGAGGTTTTATCGCTCGAGTCGTAATATTTTAATATATTTGGTTTCCAAGATAAAGAGGTCTTTGTATCAACTTTGATTTTTTTTTATAAAAGAGGAACTTTTCGGGTGTTATAATTAATGAGAGAATAAACAGTTTTAATGCGTTTGATATTTAGTCGCACGGGGTGTTAATGGCCCTTCCTAATCTGACAAGTGTCCATTAAAAGCTGTAATATATTGTAATCTTATCACGAGGCTGACTTTTGCCTTTTGGCCCTTTCGATCTTCGCTTATAATTAAATATATAATTAATTGCCAGTGACTAATTTCACTGAGAATTTGTTGTTGTTCTTTTATCAGTCTGTGTTATTAATATTGTTATTTTTTTGAGTGTAATCACACTGTATGTGAAGTAATATAAATTGCCCCAATTATTATGTGCCATCAGATACAAATTGGAAGAAATGAATATTTTTCTGGCTATTCGCACTCGTTGGAAATTGTACAGCATGACTTTCAACTTAGAGTGAATAAAGAAGTCAAGGATTTTCAATAATTCTCAAATGTGTTCACTTCAGCACAAGCTATGAACGTTTAATTGGATCTAACTTTCAAACTTTTCCTTCAGCTCTTAGCGCTTAATTTTTCCAAATTTTCTGCCTATCCATTTTTCCGTAGGACTTCCACTTCTAATCTTACCCACCATCAGTGCTGCCAGCATTCTCTTCTCATAGTTTGACTCTAGCAAATATGTGTCCCAGTTATCTGATTCTTTCGGGTTGTATTTATATTGATATTGCAGGAAAGTTCGCTACTCATTTTTCCATATTTCTTGTGCTTTGGTATCCTATAGATTCTAACAATATTTTCCTAGTCCATATCTATATTTTTCGCTCTTCTGCTCTGTTACATATCTCATAGCCGTGCAATGATACCTGACATTGTTTATAATATATAGATTTTATATTGCTTCCTTAGATACTAGTTTTAATTTTAATATTTTTGATGATCCCTGAAGTTTTCTTAAACTGATTTGTTTAATCTTCTATTCAATTGCTTATCATTTACTTTGCCTTACAGGTATTTGGTCGTTTTTCCACTAATATCCATTTCAAACAAGGTCATCCAAACACCAGAGTTTTGTATTAGGTAATAACCCTTGCCTACATTTGTTACTTCCCTTTTTTATAATTTTTAGCCCTGTCAACAAGTGTGGTTGGTATAGAATCCCATTGCTTGTGCTTATCTTTGTTTTAAATGACCCAAATGTTTAGTCGCCTACATTTTCTATATTTCGAGTACCATTTTAGACAGTCTGAAAAATTACTGCTGTTTTCTCAACTTCTTCATGAACATTGTATGTATCACTTTAAAATGAAAATGTGATCTTAAATAGAATGACCTTTGTGAGAACTTACCTGCTAGTTGTCTATTTCATGGCCAAAGTAGTCTATTCTCTAAAATTTTACATGCCACCTCTAATAATGCAAATCTGCTGCATTTATTTCAGTTAGTAGTATGGCCTTTTTTAAACGTTGATATTAGTATTGGGTCCCATTCTTATAGTGGTACATTTTCCTCTTCTCACATTTGCACTAATATAGTCTGTGTAGTGTTTCCTCCAAATTTGTTCCTCCTTCTTTGTTAAGTTTAAACCATATTCCAATATTTTTGATAGTTTTATTTATCTTTAACTTTACAGTTTTGCTGAGTGCTTCCCTCATTCAAAATTCTTCGTCGTTTAGACACGTGTGGGTCTATACATTTTGTTCGTGACTACTTAAAATATTCTCTTGGTACTGCTTCCATCTGTTTGACATCTCCAGAGCTCCTCTCTCCAATTTATCTCTTTATCTTTGCTAAATACTATTTTCTTGTAACTTTGCTTTCTTGATGTAAACATGGTGACAGTTTCTTATTCGCTTTTGTCTTTTGTTAAATATTCTCAGTTTTAGTTTTGCAGCTCTTCGCTACATCTGCACATAATTTTGCAAAATTATTTCTATTTTCCTCCATATTCTTCGCGAGCATTTTCACTCTGGCTTCGTTTTGCATAGTTGACCGTTGTTTGCAAGTCAATCAAATTATTGCCTAATTAATAAGTGTGAAAACTTTTTAAAATAAGTACAGTCACAACTTCATCTTAATAGTGATATTATTTAAAAATAATTAAATATATTTAGGCTAATTCTGGTAGATATAGGTAGTGTAACAATGAAAATAATAAAAAAGCCGCACGCAAAATTTGATTACTTCACCTCCATCGTCCGAGCGCTGTTGTGTTTATGTACCTACATCAATTAGAATACAAAAGAAGGCTACATGGATTCCGAGAGTCTCAAAACGTGAAGAACCTTCAAAATCGAATGTTGTTATGATGCAATACTTCTATTATACTATGTATTGCAGCTTTCCTATGGACACCAAAATTTTATATACTGTTCCCGATTTCAGTTTTGGCACAAATGCTTTCGTTATCATACAGCCTTCTTCAAAATACATTATTTAACATTATGTAAGTTAGTCAAACTTTTCATTATGTCTTATTCTAAGAAAGAGATATTTACTAATATGCAAATTATCTGCACTTACTATGCACGAAACAAAAAAAAACATCATTTTATTGTAAACAAGGTGATAAAAATAAAATCTTCTGCTCATCAAAAAACGTTAAAAGCAGTAAATTTACAACCACAGACGCAGGAGAAGCGGTGCATGTTTTTCTGTCACCGCAATAACATGAATTTGTGTTATTAATTGTGATAGAAATTGACTTTAGTGCATCTTATTTAAGTAGCTATCGAATTTTAACGACAAAGAATGTCGACAATTAAGCTATTGTTTAGTTTGCAATGTATGATGTAACCACCGTTCTTGCGGCGGTAATATAAAGCGATATTCTTTCGAGGTCACGTTCAATCTCCAGTTCAAAACAATGCGCTTGAACAAAATTTTTCTTAAATGGTTATTTATGTTGTTTTTCTGTCTTTATGATATTATTAAGGTTTTGTGTTCGTGAAATAATTTTATCTCGTGATTATGACGTTATTTTTTAGCAATAACAGTGCTGTTGTGTCTGCATAATATTTTTTAACCTAGTATGATCTATCGGTATCTTTTAAATTATGTCAGGAGGCCCAAATTAGTGAACTTTCAAAATTTTTATTTTTACTTAGAATATACCAGGTCGTGGTCAAATTGGCGTCCTTAACATGTGGGTTAAGTATTGGAAACTAATTCTGCAACACCCCGTAAAATAGAGGCAGCGACGTTGGGCCAGTGTTTACTTGTTTTAGTGAGCAAGAACAATAGATCTCATTAAAATAAATAAAAATATTGGGTGTATAATCCCGTTGAAGCATGTCGAATTTTGTACCAACAAAGCAGCATTTACAAGAAAGTTTAATTTTTTTACTTTAGTCAAAGGGGAAAAGCTGCTGCAAGTTCTCATCTTCTTCAAGAAACTTATGGTGAATATAACCAACTCGAGACACTTGTTTAAGTGGCTCTAAAGTGGTGATTTTTAATTTCAGCGACAACGAACGTTTTGGTCATCCAAAAAAATTCGACGATAAAGAGCTGGAAGCATTATTGAAGTAAATTTCAAATCGAACAGGAATAGATATTGTAAAATACTTAAATGTTAGTCAAGCCGCCATATGCAAGCGCTTATATATCACGAACATGATTCAAAAAGAAGAAAAATGGTCGTTACATAAATTGACTGAAGCCAACATTGAAATTCATTTAATAGTTTGCAACTGTTTGCTTACAAGACCTTAAAGATGCCATTTTCTGCATCAAATTGTAACTGACAGTTTATTTCAATAACACTAAACGCAAAAGCTAATGTGTATATCCAGGCAAACCATCAACTTTAATTGCAAAACGAAATATTCATGAAAGTTTGTATTTATTTGGTGGAATTACGAAGATGTGAGCTATGAGCTGCTAAAGCTAAACGAAACTATTACTGGTGAACGCTACCAACCACAATTGATAGATTTGAACCACGCATTGAACGAAAAACGTCCTGTTTCAACCAACAAAGAGCCTAAAGGGATTGTGCTGCACAACAATACCCGACCGTATATTGCAAAACTTGCAAAACATATCTTGGAAATACTTAAACGGAAGTCTTGCGCATGCTCTGTTTTCACTAGATTGTTCCCCATCATATTAATACTTGTTTAGATAAATGCAATTTGCTCTTCAAGCACTACGGAAATTACTAAGTAGACCCAAATGCACCCAAACAAAAAAAACTAAAAATTTGGGGAAAAATATTTTTATTTCTGAACATAGTTTCTTTACAGCTCGACACACCTTTTTTCAGCTATGTTCAATAGCATCGATACCCTGTTTATGGTAAGAACCGCGAGCGCCTCAAAATAGCCATCAACCGCAGATTCCACCTATTCATTGTTGGCAAATCTCACTGAGTCATTTTTTCAAGTTTGGAAAAAGAAAATAATCCGAAGGAACTACCAAGTGCGCAAGTTTAAAATCTCATTTTTTTCATGAAAAATACGCAATTATTTAAGAACAATAGCAAAACATTTTTTATTCAAGGTATTGGCTCTCGCTTTAACTTTCATTCATATCCATTCATCGAGCCATATTTATTGATCCCCGCTTTTTACACATTTTATCCATCTCTCGGGCAATTCCAAAAGTAAGCTTCAACTTTCATTGAACCATGTATGTACATCCTCGAAAGTCTTGAAGTGTTGTTCAGCCAGTACGCGTCCCATAGTTGAGACGAGATGATAATCAGAAGGTGCCAGGTCTGGTGAATACGGCGGGTGGGGTAGAAGCTTCCACCCAAGCGATGAAATCGTGTCCTTGAACACTTTTCGATCAATGTGTGGTTTTAATTGATCATTTGTTGTCGGTAGCAGATGGTATTTACTGCTTCATCGGATTTGAGAAGCTGGTAGTACACTACTCCCTTTTGATCCCACCATACACACAGAGCATTGTCTTCCTCCCAAAACGATCCGGTTTTGTACTGTATGTTGATGGTTGTCTTGGCGGTACACACGCTTTGATACGTTTGGGATTTTTCTTTTGTGGCGTAAATGCAGCATTTCGCACACAGTTTTTCGTCTTTTCATCGGTTGTTCGTTCAGTTTGTGGGAAACCCATATTCCAACCTTTTGAATATTCCCCATGGCTCTCAGGCGATTGGAAAAAGCTTGCCGAGTGACATTCAACTGCTCCGCCATCATTTGTTGTGTTTGTGTATCGTCTTCGTCCAATAATGCTTGTAATTTGCCGTTTTCAACATTTTTTGGTCGATTTTTACCTTCTTTGTCAACAACATTGAAATCGCCACTTTTGAACCGTAGAAACCAGCGTTCACAAGTCTTGACAGATGGAGGAAGGTCGACGTAAGTCTCTACAAGAATTCGATTATTTTCTAATGCCTTTATCTTTTGATTGAACAAGAACATCATAACATGCCGCAAATGCTCTTTACTTGGCTCAAAATTCGACATGTTTAACACGAAAAAGACGGATGCTACTAACTCATAAACAACTAAACGAATATGATGTTTTGTAATGGGCTTTTATCAAAAAGGGCCCTTTGGGTTCCAAAGGATACTTCAATAGCTTTTATGCGCCATCTCTTGACAACAAAACGACGTTTCAAACTTGCGCGCCTGGAAAATCTGGCCAATAGGGTAGGTGAGGAAGCAGTTCGAACGATAATTCATTAATTTTGGCTATCGCAGTATCGGATGTGTGAGCTAAAAAATTTCTTTATGAAACAACACTTTCTTT
The DNA here is from genome assembly GCA_033557835.1 of Helochares maculicollis. Lineage (NCBI taxonomy): Eukaryota > Metazoa > Arthropoda > Insecta > Coleoptera > Hydrophilidae > Helochares > Helochares maculicollis. Next base: position 9,102 of record JAWQRO010000470.1, on the reverse strand, counting down.
TATGCCAAATGCAGACGTTTTTCTTTGATTTTATTATTTAAATGCTGCTATAAGTTCGCATAATACTCGCCGTGGATTGTTTTTCCTTTTTGAAGATAATGAATGAAAATTAACCCAGGCGAATCCCATAAAACTGACTCTATGACCTTGTGTGCAGATGGAATTATCTTCGTATTTTTGCAGCCGATACTCCCCTTTCAGTATATTGATTTGACTGTTCCTTCGTCTCAGGTGTGAAGTGATGGACCCATGTTTTATGCATGGCTATGGATTGACGCAAAACCGCGGCTTTATTGCGATGAAGCATCGCCAATCACCCAATTGAAACAACTTCACAGCACTGTTTTTATTCCATCGTGAGCAAACGCAGCCCCTATCTGGCGCACGACTAAATTTTCAGTCAATTTGGCATGTACAGCACTTTTTAAAATGCCTGCCAGGTTTGCTAGCTCTCGCACCTTCAATCGACGATCATCCATTGCCATTTTGTGGATTTTCTTTACCATTTCTGGCATGGTCATCTCATTTAGTCGACCACTGCGATACTCGACTTGGCAGCTCGTACAACCTAGTTTAAACTCTACCATCCAATATTTTTCTGTTGCAAACGAAAAAGCTGATTTCATCAGAGTAGATTCTAGCTCGGCTTGGCCTCAGATATTTCAAATGAAAGTATGATATCACATAACGATGAACAATTTTTTCCATGTTTACAAAATTCACTCAGAGCGTTCACTGTTGATGACGGCCAAAGAAATACTAAGTAATGTTGGGCTTTAAAACTTGAAACTGATTCTTTATAAGGTTAGTCCTTTCTACCATAGTATTTTTTTAAAGCAACAACCGTCATCTATATGTCAAGTCGGCTACTTATCCTTTGAAGAAATCACAAAATGGCTTGAAGACTAGATCCCATCGTACTTAAAGAAGAAAACTGAATAAATGAAATTTCTTTTTTCATAAAAATAATAGTATTTCTGCAAAAAAAGCAACACAACTAAGTTCAGAAAGCCTTGCCAGGCTTTTGAGATATTTCATTGGTCACAAACTCAGGGCAAGAGCAATTCAGCAGTACGCTGCGACCTATCCACTAATAAAACGCGAACAAATTACACGTTTCAAAAGGAAGCTCATAGCGCAAAGCATAGCTCAGGCACCTCGCTTGCCCTCGCCAGGCTATACAACAATTTGACAAAATTGTCCCATTATTTTATGTAGGTAGTACCAACACCGTTCCTTAGATTATATGAATTATTGCTTCGGTAATTTCAGACGCGTTTTTATTTTTTCTTGACGGCCTGGCCGAGAACCGTCGCGTCGGTTCACGTGTTAATTAACTTGATAACCAACATTAAAGCTTCATCATTCACCGCAGCAGATGTTTTACACGGAGTGTTACCACCTTTTTTAATCACGATGCTCAATTTTAACGATATAATTTATATTGACTCGAAATTACCAACTGAATGGTTGTAACGCGTTTATATTTATACGCCATAAAATTTATTGCCAATAACTTAATTCCAAGCCCCAATAACGCTGGGTAATGTTTACTTTTAGGTGGAGGCTTCAGAAATTGGAAGGGAAGTTAATTTCTGCGGAGATTACTTATAGGCTATATACGCAGCTCGGATCAATTAAAAGGTATTTTATTAAAAATTTATTAGAATTATATGCGTATACAAGTAATTTTGATGTGTTCGCTTCAAGTCGCAGTTTCAAGTCTACTGGAAGGTTGAACGAAATTAGTCAAAACCGTTGTTGAAGATTTATGCGTGTTTTAGAATGTTAATGGCCCAATTTAACAGTCAGCCAGGGTGATGCTTTGAACGAGTAATAAAACGAGCACCTAAAGTCCGAAAACAATATCTGTCAATATTTCAAGTGGAAAATTCGAGTTCAGGGGTCTTCTTTGCCTGGTTTTGTTTGCTAAGTAATATGGTACGGAAGATGTTGAGCCGTAGCCGAAAAGGCCGTCGCCGACAGGACAACCCAACTAGCGGTGCGGCGCTTTGCGGTTTGAGAACTAATGATCGGCTCGGCTAAAACAACATTTAATTAGGGCCCCTTTGAGTTTTGCCTGTCTTGTTTACAACGTATACTGGAAAAAAGTTAAATGATGGCGCGGCACAGAGACTCTTGGAAATCGATTATTAGTCATTCATGCCAAAAATGTTATCATCAAACAACAAAACAGGCAATGCAGAATTCCTCCAAACTGCCTAATAAAAGTGCACGCGTATGCGATATGGTTAAAATTTCCGTGGTTTGCTTTCTTTACGTCTTAAGCCCCGCAAACTAGTTTAAAATAGCCAAAGAGATCACTGGAACCACAAACGCATCAAGATGAAGAGCAATCAACCAAAGCCAAAAGTAAAGCGGAAGACATTAATTGTTGAAGTCGTCAAGTTACACAACAGCACTCAAGTTATAAAATCAACAAAAACATTCAAAATTAAGTCGAATGCCTTAATTATATTGGGCTACTGGTATTCGCATACAACTCATTAAAATGCTTCAGTTCCAATCTCATAATAAATACAAATAACCCGGAGGACCGTTCGAGTATCCAGCTTATTTTTCCTTAATTAGTCACCGAAAAGAAACGAGAAAGCCCGTCAGAAAAAATAAAATAAAATTCTCTCGTTTCGAGATAAATTCAAAAAGAATAGATAACCCAACCGATTTTTCATCAGGATTTATTCGAAGCCGAGGATTGTATCTCAAATTAAATGTACACGAATTAAGACACATCATGGAAGTTAGAGAGAGGATATACCGGTGGAATTAATTGAAAGGATGCTTTAATTGATTAGAATCGCCTTTTTTAGTAAAGCCATATTTATCCTTTATAATTAGTCGCTCCTACGTTCGTTGAAATCGCTACCAGTTCTTAGAATTAATTGTTAATTATATGTAATTTGATACCGAACAAGTAATAATAGAAAATATTAATTAAATTTTATTTTGTTTGAATGAGCCGAAGCTTCCTTAAATTCCACTCGGTCCCAGATGCATATGGAAAAGATCTGGCGTCACTCGAGCCAGGATCAAATTTTAATTGTGCAGATTTGTCGCAGACCGTGAAGTTAGCCCCTGGCGCCTCAGGGCACCGCCCCCTAATAACCGAAGAGGGCCGCTTTAAATTTGCCGCTTTGGAAATCGATCCTGCTAAAGAAGCACCAAAATTTTCTACTCTGTTATTAGGCTTTCGCATGCTTAATTATAGGATTTCAAGGAAAAACAACACCTCGTGTTGCTTTTAGAAATCGCTGGGTAATCTACTAATTTCGGAATGTAACTCCAAGTAGGTAATTATTAATTATTTGCAGGATATTAACTTTAATGTAGTCATAATACTCGTTTTTGCGGCGGAAAATGGTGGACGCTTCTTTAATTGGAATTAACGAGTTCTAATTGAGGAGATAAAAGTACTGCAGCATAACGATAAATAGCGGCAAAATTAATTTTCGCTTGATTATTTCGAAAATTGGATAAAGTTTGAGATATCCAGGTCTCTAAGCCACACATAGACTATCATTTTATCAATTGTAATTTGTAAGTCGAAAAAAAGCGACAGCTTTTGTAAGACGTAAGTTTTTGCGGTAATCGTCTCCATTCAAGATGGAGGCAATTCCACTTTTTGTGGCGTCCACAACAACACAAATCTCTTCAGCAGATAGGCACATTACGTATACCTGTCACTCTTCAAATTTATACACATGAGTAATTTCTTGCTAATCACTCGCATAACCTCATTATCCGGCTTTCTTGTTGCAGCAGAGAGAACTGCTTCACATTTAATGGTTATTTTATAAATTAGATCACGTAAGTCATTAGCGCGAGGTTCATTTTCTCTCACGATCGCGAACCCGTGCATCATGAGCATCACTATACTGCTTACTACCTACCTACTCTCTTATAATCACGAACAAATTGATAGGAGAGATGTTCTTGTTAATGCTAACAGCTTATTTTGCGAAGAATTCACTCGTTCCCTTCATTTCCCTCCTTCTTCATTTTTTCCTGCCACCTCTCCTCACTTGAAAATTACATATTGAGGCTACCTTACGAGTGGCTGCAGCATAAGCGTCTTAGCTGTTTACCACTGCACCTCAAAGACAAAAAGTGTTAAGTCGATCCTTTTAGTTAATACAAAGTGGCTTCAATCGGCTATTTTTTGAGGGAAAAGTGCCCACACTGTTCATAATTACAACACATTTTGCATATCTAGACTTGACACTTGCAAATATGCATAGTCCGAACCTATTTGTTTAACCTGTCTCGGAAGCAATATTATAACTACGACAATATTATCATAATATTAGAAGAGTGATTAATCTGATATTTTCCAGGCATAATTGTTTGACTGATCCATTGATCTCGTCAATAGAACTGCGTTCACAATTCGTTAAATAACCGGTTTAAAAACTAGCTAGACTGCAAAATCCGTATTTTAAAAATCTAGAATTTCTCAATTCTACAGTTCCAAGAATACCTACTTCCAATAATATATTAGAATGTAGGAATGATAAAAAAATTTGCTGGCGCTCTTGGTGATCGGATAAAGCTAAAATGACACACAGATTTTACTATTTTTGATACTCCGCTATTTTGATCGAGCAAAAATTGGGATGAGCTGTGTTAATCAACATTTTTTATTCAATGTGTATTTGAGAAACCATATTTAAGTATAATTCACTGCCTTTCGTGAAGCTGTTTCTACAAGTTTGTCTACAAGTATGTTTTGAAGTTGAACCATTGTCTTGAAACTTTTATCCACAATCTTCTCCACTATTTTGTTATCCGTTCACCAGCAGATTTCCGTTCTATTTTATCCCCATTTTTTGTGCAGTCCCATTTTTCATATTTTTTTAAAGTTCTTCGTGGCATTTGGTTTTTCTAAGTTTATCTTGCTTCCTAATTTACTTTACTCATTCTTCTGGCCCTACTCAGCCTTCATTTTCGTTGAATTTTCTGGAGAATCTCAATGCTTCGTATCTTGTTTCATTGGCACTCTGTTGTTTCCTCAATTTTGATTTTAATCATGAGTATTGGTAGCGCTACTTTTTTCAATTATTTTTTCTTGTAATCTTGCCTTTAACTGTACCACAAATTCTGCAACTTTCTTCGTTCTCCATATTGTTTTGTTTCATTTCATATTTGTTCATGTCTGTAGTCTTGCAGGTTGTTAGAAAATGTCTTACATTTTCCGCCAAAGCCAATTTTAGCATGATCTAGGTGCTTGGTCAACCTGTTTGTGTTTACCTGCAATTTGCCAATGTGACGAGTAGTATAAATGTGATGACTTTTTAGCTCTCCATTTTTCCTTTAGATGCAGATAATATTCTTTATTTCACATTTATGCTACCTCAGTTGTTTGTTATTGTAAATGTGGCACAACCCTGCAGAAGACTCTTTCTAATCTTAAAGCCCGGCTTAAATCTATTTGGATTCAAATTTGAACCACTACTATGTTCCTTTGAGAGAGATTTCTTCTAAATACATGTGCCTTTTTAACAAAATCTGATTAACACTGGTTTGTGTTTACCTAGCTTCCTTTCAATCAGTTGTTCCACAACCCTCACTTGGTTTACCCTGATTCTGCTTATTTTGCCATTTGTTCTGAAACGACACTCATTCCTCTATAGTTTTCATATTTGTTCTAAGCCCCCTTCTTATAAATCGATGTAATATAGGCTGCGGTCCATTTTTCTGACGGTTATTCTTTGGTAAATGCTCTTTAACAACCATTCGCTGCATCATTCACGAATTGTCTGGTACTCAATTGAAAAACTTAGGGCTTCCTTTTCCGATCTCAAGAAATCTATTATTTTTGAAGCTCTTATTAATGATCAACTTTTATTTCCTTTGTATTAGCCTCTATCATTTGTGTTTCCTCCAATGGATTGAAATTCTACTCTGCGTCTACGTACTGCTATAAATGCAGATGAAGTTCCTGTTAGTAATTTTTCATAGTATCCTTGGTTTAATTTATTAAATTTTCTCCTGCTGTCGGCCCTCCATAACTTTATTATCCGTCAGACTTTCCTAGCTCCACCCAAATACTCTTCTCTAATCACCAACCTGTTGACTTCCAAATTTTATTTCCTGTATATCTTTAAGTCTTCCACTGCAGCTTCCTTGATATATGTATAAGCTCAATTTTTAGATCTATCAGGCATTTCAGATCCTTCATTTTTGAAAGTATATTCTGAATTTGTAGTGTTTCATTATTGGACCCCTGCAGTGATTTTGTCTTTCCTATTTTTAAGTCATGTCTTGTTCGAAGGGTAAGATCTCATCATAGTTATTTAAATGTAAAAATTTAACTGCGCCTGCTCTTTATATATTTAATAACATAATAATTCTCTTGAGGAATAGGTATTTTTTCTCTATTAGGATATTTGTGTATGACTACAGCACTAGAAATAAGTCTGATTATCTAATCCCTTCGCATAGGTTACACGTTTTTCACAACTGCTATTACCAATGTATACTTTTTTATAATAGTTTGCCAAGTAACATTAAGTCTATTAAGGTTACCAATGCCCTTAGAAAAGAGCTTTTTAATTACTTAGGCGATTGTTGATTATTTCTCCTAATTTAATTTTTGTCCATGATCCAGACGATATTCAAGCAAAATTTTATTTTGGTTTTTGAATAAATAAATTGTCTCTCTATCTATCTATCTATCTAGTTGATTCTTCAATGCTGTTGCCACGGTGCAAGTCGTCGTTTTACTAGCATATATTTCTATTGTCGTAATTCTCGTAACAATATATTTTGTCGATAATGACTTTTGCGTTTTTCATTTCTCTCTCTAGATTCCTTATTTATGTCCCCCGTATCTCCCAATTGATTTTTCAGCTTCTTGCCTTCTTGGGTTCGTTTTCCATGTCCTAGCCCCCCGCATTGATTATTTCTATCGTGTTTTATGGTCCTTTTATTTGTTGCAGTACAATCACAATTTTTATAATCAATTTTCCAACTTCTTCACACTGAACACTCCATTCACTTCCTCTCCTTACTAAGGGCTTCCCTTAAAACAACACTATTTGTTGTCTTTTTAATTGATTTAAGGATACTTAAGTAATCCAAGCATTTGTACCTACGTGCGAGATAAGACTCTCCAACCGTTTCTCGTCGCCTCAGCAAGAGTACCTGAGATTGGTTTTCGTAAACAATTCAACTCTTTTGTAAATACAGTATCCAGTTAACTGAATTAATCCAAAAATTGATACAGATATAGAGTTTTAATATACTGTAACCGATAAAATTAATTTAATTGTCCTCAAATCTGTTAAAAGTTAGACTGAACCATGAATTAACCCAGTACTGTTAGAACAGCCTAGCAGAATGCAGGGTGGTCGTCGAATGGGTTTGGCAAGTTTATGAAGCTTCCCCAGCGATACATGAAAAAATTCTACAAGTCACTCGATCTACATAAAGGCTTCATGAACCTATTAAAAATTAAATTAAATATTATAATGGCGCGCTTTCCTCTGAACGCTTCGTTTGTCGAGGTTGTAAAACAGCGTTTTCCTGAAATCATTTAAATATAATTAATATATGAAATAAGCGCCTTGATCCGGCGCGCAGAGGAGTGCAAGTGCAAATCCTTGCCAAGATGGATGTAGATTGTTTTTTTATCCGCCAAAGAATAATGCCTACGTACTTAATTAATAATTACGTTTAAGAATTTGCACGCCGCATAACAAGGCTGCTAACTGCCGGCAGATTTTTATATAAAGCGGAGCGCGATTTACATACGAAACAAGACCGATCAGAATTTAATTAATTTGATAATAATATGAACGCAAGGCGTATGATTAAAGTTTAAGTTAACAACGTGAGTGTGCGTATTTTTGGTTTAACTGCCTCTATTCCAATTGAGCTAACGTAAACTAAAAGCTAGCGATTTAGAAGCGTAAATTTGTTGTTCTTTCTTGCCTCTATACAAAAAAATCTTTTACGTCTCTCTTAGAGTTAGAGCTAGACACATACTTCGGAACATTTGCATGTTTTCAGCAGCATTTTTCTTACATTTTCTTAGTCAATTTATTTATTCTTAAGAATGCTGTGCCTCCTTTCGCTCGGCGTAGTTCAGCTGAAAAACGACCCAGCAGATTATTTTCACCCATTGCAATATGAGTGCTTCAAAGTGCGGCCATGGTTGGCACGTTATAGCATACTCTTGTTAATCCAGATTGTTAGAACTAGAATTAATTATCTGTTTTGCTGAAAATAAGTAAAACATTCACACAAAATACTGTAGTGGGAATTGTCAGACTAACGCACACAGTTATTGACTGCATAGATAAGTAATATACTTGCACAGTTTTCGATGCTGCTAGAAATCATTTATGGAAAATAAATTAACTATTTCATTATGAGAAGTAAATATTTAACAGCTTCTAGTGGCCCCTCACTTCACCTTGCTTCAATTTAAGTTTTCAATGCTAAAACATATTGTGCTGCCAAGTAATTATGAAAAAGCTTAAATTTATGTAGGCAGACTATCACGGTTTGTATTTCAAGGCACGTTCAAATAGTTTGTTATTGGACATTGCTTGTACAGTATTAAAGAAACATCTTGTTTTATTTTATTTTATTATGTTAAAGGCCTATGTATGGAATACAGCATTGTCCCAATGTCCGCCATAGGTTTTCATAGTCACATGGAGCCTAGCGGTCAATTAAATAAACATACCCTAAAGATGACTTTTGGGTTAAAATTGGGATTCAGGTTTAAATGTTCCAAATCCCATTTAGCGAACATATGGCGTTGAATATGGTCATTATATTGAGGTCCTGCATCAGATAGATCTTTGTAGATGTGTATGCCCAAGTCTTGTCACAAAATTCGCCAAAATGAAGTCAACAAATGGCCGAGTTCTGCATCCTGGCCAGGATTTGCCGGGTTCTCCTGCACACTTTCAAGCGTGGCGACAATGTTCTCGACCGATTTGGCGTACGGATGTTGACGAATTGTTTACCGAACCAGCCGTCTCGAATTTGGTCAGCACACCTTGGAGAGGAGACTTTGAAGGGCCACCACGGATGCCGTAAAGTGGGCGCAACACGAGCAAAGTTTGTACT
>JAWQRO010000469.1:0-38417 GCA_033557835.1 Helochares maculicollis | reverse complement strand
AATTATGTTAGAATTAAAATAATTGCACAGAGCTTTGTGGCATAAAATCAACAATAAAGACTTTCATAAGCAAAATAAATTATTTACCCAATTTGTTGAATATTCTATTTCTTATATGTTTATTATACTCTATGGGATTTCTTAGTGATAATATATCAAAATAGTATATTAGAATTATCACAAAAACCTAAGCAGTATTGAAGCATACTATCTTGTTTGAGAAGATCCTGACAAGGTGTGAATGGGGAAAGACTAGTCTTTTGGTGCATCATTGAAATTTACGAGGGTTTCTTATTGGCTCAAGTAATCCCTTTACAATCGATTTAGTGCAGACACCAGGCACAATATGGAAATGTAACACCAGATAGAGGAGAGATATTGTACCATATCCATAGGCTTTAAAAGAGCAAAAGAGTAAATCAGCAGATAAGTCTATGTTTTGTTTTAAATTTTCTGTAGTTGATGTCACATTTGAATAAGTCTATTCTAGAAAATTGAAAATCAAATTGTATCCAGAATATTGCTTAAGTTATAGGTAGTTTAAAAGCTAGTGTCTGAACTTCAGAAAGAATGCTTGCTCATAAACAAAAACCTGCATTAAGCGCATCAGAATCTGCCTTTTGTTAATTTCAAAAAAGCAATCGTTGAATCAATATTGTATAATTTAAAATCATGCGAGCATTTTGTTAATAATGAGCTTCTTTATAAATTGATGATCCTTTTGACAGATGCCAAAGCCATTAATGTCCAAGAGCTTAATTTTCATTTAAAGTGTAATTTTTATTATTTGCTTCAATTTTTCCTGGTGGAAACTTCAACTTGATTACCAATGTGTGGAACCTCCAATGAACAGATCCGAGAAGGAGTTTGATCTGTGTGCGAAATAGGACATGGTAGGGACTGAAGTATTTGTCGTTCTCTTTTTCGTCATATATCAATGCCATTAAAGTATGTGTATAGAGATTGGAATGCAGTTTGGTCTTCAATATGAAATCGTTTCATTGACTCTTCATTTATAAATTCAACAATGTTACAAATTGCTAAAGAATGGCGCTTTTAAACCATTCCAGTTCATAAGCTTACTTATCATTGGTACTTGAAACATTAGTGCTGAAAATTTGGCGGAATGTAGAGCATTACAGAAAAATTAATGGAAGCAGGAAACTCGAATATTTGAGTGTATATTGGTTGTGAAAGCCTTGTATTTATAAACATTGCCATTTTTGTTCTTCAAACATTTCCTCTTCTTCCTAGTTTTAGGACTCTTGACAAATATGTAATTTGAAAAGCAAATGACATCTCCTTTGACCATTTAACAAAACCAGACAATGAATGTAGAATGTATGGAAGTTGGTGGTAGAATGTATTTTTGATTTTTGTTTTCACCATCGATTTTTCAAAGTATTGCCGCTTTTATGGTTGTCTTTACACCATTCAGCTGTATATATATATATATGGGGAGATCCTTGTACAATTTTTAAAGTCAACGATGAAATACATTTTTATCTAGTTAATTTGAAATAAACTGTTGTAATAACTGAATCTTTTATTTTAGTGTCACATCACAAATTTGTGGTATTGTAAACAATATAGTTACCATAGTGTTTTGTGACTAGTTAAAACTACAAAACAAGGCTTTGAAGTGGTCAAACTTATTCAGGCATTATTGATGCAACTGTACCATTTATCTAAAGGCCTAAAGATAATTGAAATATCTAAATATTGTTACAAAAATCAATAAGTCAACATTTCATCTTATTTTATACTGTACAATCATGAATAATATTAATAGTAATAATAAAACACTTACTAATTCCCCCATGGTGAAGGTAACTATGGTCCTTATCTATTGACAACAAATCTGACTGTGAATCTCGATCTGGAAGCACATCTTTTGGCAACATTAATGTAAGCGTGCATAGAGGAACTTGAGTTGGTTCTCCTCTTGCAACTTTGGCATCGCTCATGAAAATTATTCTGCCTACTGGTTCTTCATCCTATAAACATCAATATAAATAAGATATGGAACACCATAACATATTTAGTTGGAAAAAACTACAGACCGCAAATATACAATTTTTTAAAATGAATTACTCACTTGATCCCTTAGCCTCATAGTAAATGCCAATCGATTCTCCCTAAACGCCTTGAAACCCAATTTCGGTTGATCACCAGACTGTAGAATTGGCACCAAGTTGCCAGCAAATTCCATAAATATGTCCCTGCCTTCCAAAACTTCAATATCACGGCTCTTTGCAATCTCTGTGAAGTGTTCTTGATGCTCTAAAGTTTTATCTTCTTTGTCATCAGTCATACAAAATACTCGCACTCTAGCTTCTAGGTTGCTCACTCGTTTTGCAAAAACAACGAATTTCGCCATGAAAGGAACCAAGGCAGTCTATATTTAAAGTAACATATTTTTTACTAAGTGCTTCAAATTTGTTAAGCTCTATTTTTAAAATTAACTATAAAAAAGTATAAGGTATACTTGAAACAAGCAAAGATGAGAAGAATTTACCTGCGCATATAACTCAGTAGCCATCCGAGCTGAGTCTGAAACATTTCTACAGTCCATCAGCCAGAATCTGGCAGACACTGTTGTAGTAAAGGAAACGCAATCCTTGACAAAGGTTAGCGGTGTAGAGCCGGTCACATCTTCCCAAACTGCCTTATTTTGGCCACCTGTGTCAGAGAAACAAGTCAAGTAACCAAGAAAAGCTGTGACAATAAAATAGACAGGTGTAAAAACTCGTACGAATGTGATTTTCAAATTTAAGAAGCTGTATAACATTTCTCTTGTTATATGTACAAATTTACAACTTAGGCAAAATCATAATCAAAACACCTATTGACATGAAAACACAAACGAAATCCAACAGAAGTTAATCAAAATAAAATGTTTGATATATTCCAATAACTACAAATCTATAAATCCTAAGCGCAACAAATCCTCTAAATAACATCCATGTAAGAATTTACAGCATCGCCACATTTTTTTGCTTCGGATTAAATGAATCAATATTAAGTTTTCATAATGCAGTCTTGTATGTACAAACATTTAAAAATGCTGTAAACTAAACAATCGATATTATTTGAAGAGTCTATAGAGTGCAAGATCGGTTAATATAAAAATGAAAAAAACTGTTTGTAAAGAGTAAGAGTAGGTGAAGTGGAACTAAATTTACCTGATTTAGTTCCTACGAAGCATGAATACCAACATACAAGATTGCACCAAAATAACAACACTTATTACAATAATTAAGAGTAGATTAGAGTAGATTTTTAACAAAACAATTGCAAGTGTGGCATGCTCTTAGACCTAGTCTTGCTGTGTATTAAAAACAAATCAAACCAGTACTGAAAACTGGGACTGATGAGATCTAAGTTATCGATATATACCAAATAATCACTAATAAACAGAGCCAATCATAATAGCTAAAAATATTCTATTATAGATCAAATCTAGAAGCTGGAATGAAGATTGAAATGATTTTTGTGAAAAAATGCAGTGAAAGCAATGCGACTTTGATTTTAAGAGAGCTTTATGACATTTTCTGAAAGCATTGTGATCATGAATTGTTGTAAGCAAAGTGATTTTGAATCATATGCATTATGAACTTGAATTGTAAGCAATGAGAATCTGAATCGTAAGCAATGTGATTATGAATCGTAAGCAATGTGATTTTGAATTGCTAAAAGCTTCGTGATTTTACTTCATTTAAATATATATTAAAATGCAATAAAAATGGTGACTAATGACAGAACAAAGCCACACATCTACAATAGTGCTAATCTGATTTTCATAACTGCTTGAAAATCAATAATCTTACCAGTTATTGAGCAAAGCAGGCGTAAAGTTGGTGCTGAGCCTGAGTATTGGTTGATCATCCCTTGAGAATGGGCTCGGGGCGCTGGTAGACTTAGAGTTATAGCTTTATGGAATTTACGACGTCTTGGCTCAACTGTCACAATTGGTGAAACAGCCACTCCGTGACCCAAGAGTTTGGACACTAATTCTGGTTCAATTGCTTGTGCCTAAATAGAGATAAACAAGATTGATTCTTGAATTTAATTTATACTTTTGAGATATTTGCATTTTATTGTATGCTGAGTGATGTTAAAATGTAACATGAAGTGGTAACTAAATCATCATCAGGATTTTTCCTACTTAATTTGATTTTTAAGTTCACACTCTGATTTTTAATCATAAATTTTAATAATAAATGGGTTTAGAGGTATTTAGTGAATTTCTGCCCATTTTATATATGCTTTCTGATGTTCTAAGTGAGCTAATTTAACACTTTAGTAATTTTTCTAGAGAAACATCTCTATTACAATTTAAAAATTTTATATTTCTTTTTAAAAACGGAGCATTACCTGTAAACCAACTCGTATTTTCTTAGTAAGAGCATTTGGAGGGAAGACAGCTTGGACAAGGGGCACAGCAGAACTGGAGACTGTACCACCATCTGGGCCAATTGCATGGACTTCTTGTCGGACTCGTGAAACGACGGCGAAATAATGAGGAAAATCATTGGTCAAAATCCTTGTTATGCGATTTGTGTGTAAGTCTTCAATTTGGCTTAATTCTATTCAAAATAAAAGTTTAATTTATAGTTTTTATGTTGAATACTTTTTTAAGATTCTTGTATACACATACAAATTAATGTAATAAATTTTTATAGCCAAGCTACACTTCAGATACAAAATATGCAAATAAAGTCTACTGTTTACCGAAAGTGTAATTAACCTGTTTAGTTTAATAGAGATGTTAAGTACACAACTAAAAACAATACTTATTTCAAAATTTTTCTTATACACAAAATTATTGTAAGCACCTACTCTAGTTTTAAATTAGTGTTGAATACAATCTAAAACTTAAGTACCTTCTCCATCAAAACTGTGATTTAAAACATCTTGAATTGCTTCCTCGTTTGCTTCTAAAGTGTGTTCCTTCCAAGTCTCTCCATTGTCTGACCGGAGAACAATTATTTCCCTTTGCTTTCCTCGGAGTGATGCAAAATGTGGTACTTCAATAATTACAGGTCTAAAATGTAAAGTCCTATTAGAAAAGGTGGTACTTTTACATGATGTTCAATTCTTTCTTATGAAATAGTGAGCTCTGAATACACAAATTTTTCACGACTTTTCTATCTCTTTAAAATTAATATCATTTGAATAAAAAAAGTCATACCCTATCATTTTAGTCACAGTTTATTGCAGCCCATTAATATTCTGTGCATTCCTTTAACAGGCATAATGTAACTTTGAATTTGCATTGTTAAGGTAGGGATATCAAATATGGATAATTTATTTAATTTCAGCGTATATAAAAAGTAAAATGGATGCAAATTAAATATCTTAGTTTGTCAAAAATTGAATACAAAAATCTAAATTAAAAAGCGAGCAAATAAGAGCAGCTTATTTTGCCTCTTTAGTTCAAACTTATTAGGCTTTTAGTTATTTCAAGACTAGTTTATTTTATCATATTATTTAATTTACAATGAATATTTCTTTTTTACATCTTCTTATATATGTTCAAGGGATCTACATGTTAGCAAAATTTCGATTTTTTTTTCATAAGATATATCAGAAATAGTCACTCTAATTTAGCAAACTTGCACCTTCATAAATAATAAATTAAATACATTATTGCATTAATTTAATTGAAACTGAGTAATTAAATTTCGCTTATGTTCTCTTTCCCACTAGTTTTTATTGCACTAGCTGAGAGCTTCATCTATATTACTTTTTTTTTTATTAAGACATATTTTATAACGTTTTGAAACTACAATAAATTTGTCTTTAATATTTGTATGACATAAAGTGACTTCAATATACTGGTGCTTCTCAACAATTGCAATGTGTTAATATCTCTGTTTTTAATTATGATAGAAAATTCAAAGTTTTATTAATGATGCATCCAGTATATATATATAAATTATATTACATACCCCAGAAACTTTGCACCGACTGGTCCCAATTCTAAAAGACGACTGGCTAATGCTTCCCCTTCCATCAGTGGAGGAGGATGCGGAGTTCGTTGTGGTCGAACATAGCGGCATGTTATACGAGTAGGACTGGAAGCACATCTTGGTGGTACAATTACTCGAACACCAGAGTGGCGACAACCTCGCATAGCTCCACCTCTAGCGTCAACCAAGAAGGATACCAAGAAACTAAAGGCAAAAGAAATAAATTAATATGACATTTTAGCTTAATTGTATTACTTTACAAAATTTATAGCACAACACAAATATTTATTTCAAAAGTGAACTTCAGGATAAAAGTACTTTTTACAGTAAAAACATGCAATTCTAATACTTTCTAAAGTATATCTATGATCATAAGATGTCTAGATAGATTTAAATGTTTATATGTGAATATATAGCAATAAAAATGGGAAAACAATCTTTTAAAAAGCAGATTTACAAAAATTAAAAAAAATTAAAGGCTCTGTCGTTATCTAACTGTAATACCAAAAATGAATTGAATTTTCAATAAAATACTCTTGCTATAATACAGAGCTTTCAATATAAAACCCATTTATTTAATTGGTCAGCATTTGAAGTATGGGGATTGAGTGCATCTTTTAAAACATATCTGCAATTTAGTCAATCAATTTAGTGAAAATTCAATTTCTTTCATGAATGCATTGAATACCAGAGCATTGTTGAAAAATAGCAAACACTTTAAGTAATCTCAGTTACTGTTTTAAAGTCAATTCGTTTTAGTAAGCCACATGTAGATTTTAAAAACAATGTATTTTTCATAATTCAAATGGTGTTGTTGCTATAATGAAATATAATACCAATATTAATTTATATAACCAAATATAGATTTTTACAATGATCACATTAAAAGATTTTCTAGTTAAATTTGATTATTTTGTGATCCCATTATCCATAATTTCAATTATGGTTTATAGAACTACTCTAAAATATTTCATAAAATGTAGCTCTCTTCATATTGTTAATAAATAAACTACAGCTGAACAACTAATCTAAAGTGTTTAGTCACAAAAAATATATAGCTAGGTGCACTATACACAGAACTTACTTTTTCCAACTTGGCACTCTGTTGATCCGAATAATAAAAAATTCACAAGAAAATAATGTTCAGTTAGTAATATTCAAATATTTACAGGGAAGTAATAATGTACATTACAAAGATGCCCAAAGAAGTCATATTAATATATTATCACTATTAACTACTACTGCAATATAAAAATAAACATTTTGTACTTATTAAACCAATATGAATATCATTGCTTGGGGCACCCTGACTATATAGTTAATTCCACATATAATAAATTTCCAATAGAATTACCATAATCAATAAAAAATGTTTACAATAAAAATATTTAATTTCAAGTTAATTCTGCAAAACTACATATTTCCAGTTATAGATAGATCATGAAAGTACTTTTCAATGCTCTAGTTCTCTCCTGTACCTCTTTTAGGTACTGGTTAGTGTATCACATATTCAGATACTGATGAATGCATCTTGCAATAATAACAAAAATTAAAAACAACACTTATATATAGAATTAACTATATACATAATATAATGCGTTAATATCCAAATTCAAACCTGTCAGTGAAGCGTTTTTATATTTATATTATTTATATATGTACACCAAAAATAACACCAGTAAGTAATTATGTACTATCTCATTACTTATTCATCCATTTATGTACCTATTTGTATATTTATTATGATACACCACCAAACTTGATTCAAGCAAACGTCCATTAATGTGACAAAGTAGTGAACGGGTAAAAGGAGGTGAAGACACAGAATACAAAAAAATTACACACAGTAAACTGCAAGATGCGACAGCTATTTGGTCAGTTTTTAGTAGTTAGTGGCGAAAAGTGCTTCAATCGGTGCTGTACATGGTCAATAAAACAAATTAAAATTAAAGTGGTGTTGAACCGGGCGAGAGGCCACCCCCCTAAACGAAGTAGGAAAGCCCCTTTTCCCGTTAGAAGAGATACCTTTCTCTGCACAGGCCTGGACCTCGCTTCAGGGGACCCAGTAGAAACAGCGTATGTTCTAGCATCATCTCAGACCATCCTTCTGCCACCCTGACATTACTGCGCATAAGCAACACACACACAATTGAAAAATATTTAGCTGCACTAAGTTTTTTTTTGTACGAATTGCTAATCAAAAACGAAATTTTAGAAGCGTATGGCACAACAATTTTCAGTAGAAAGAGTTTGTTAATGAGCAATTTGATTTTTAAATACGAGATTTGGTAATATGACAAATTGTTCTGGTGGAATCATGAAGTTTTCCAACATGGCAAGTACTTACCCTGCAGTTATCGGTTGTCGATTTATGTCGATGTTATCAGGGGCGTAACTGGTGTTTGTGGTGTAGTATTCTTTTGCTTGAACTTGGTTAATTACAATGTCTCCACTCATGTTGGATGGAGCTAGGAAGAAATAATATTTTATAAATATCTAAATAAAACAATATATTATGAGGCAATGCAAATGCTAATTAAAATTGAAACCTACCCATAGAGTTTCTATAATCACTCTTCTCATCACCTGCAAAATCAAGCTTCATCGAATCATCGCCCAGAGATTTCATATCATCAACAGTCATGTACTTGTACTGTTGTTGATCACTTAGAATTGGATCTTCACCTACAAATAAAAGCTCAATAACATTCTAAAAATACAAGACCCAATGTAGTGGGTAAAAATTTACTCTCTATATTTTGATTAATTTAATGACAATATTGCATATAAAGAACTATTTAACAAGTGCAAAACATAAAACAAATAACTTATTTAATAAGAATATAAAACTAAACAATGAAAACCTCAATTGTATGCTTTAAATAAGTAATCCGAACAACAAATAAATGTCGCATTAAACAAATATTACATAAATTTAAAATGATATCAAGCATTCAATAAACAAATAATTGCAAAGTAATAAAAACTTAAAGACAAATGGTATCATCAATTTTATATATCATCAGCTTATCTTCTAAAAAGCAAGTGTTATCAATGTGAAGCAACTCTAAAGCATCTTAAAGTAAATATCCAAATAGATTAAGAACTAAAATTAAATAAAATCAAGCTCTAAGCAAATCAATGGTATTAGATGGTTAAATTAGCCAATTTATATCGAAAAAGATCTAAAAAATCTAAATACCAATACAAAATAACCAAATAGTGCAGAGAGTGTCCATAACTACATGAAAACTGTGCCATTAATTTTACTACGGCACCAAGGTTAAAATAATAAATTTTTTGAATTGAACTTACTTGCACTTTAACCCACAATTTTAATTTAATCATCACCTGAATGTGAATGTACCTCTTTCATAGAGCAGTTAATCCCAACTTCTCTGTGAAAGAGTAAGCAGTACTATTCTATAATTGATTCATCTATGATAAAAAGTGGTAAAAATCTACACAGATTAATTCAACACTTAGGTAAAATTAATTTAGTTGTTTCTTAAGAGCCACTTACGGTTTTCTTCTTCTTTTATAGGTAATTCAAGAGGATCCATTTCTGATTTTCAGTAATTATTTAACAGACTAAAAAAAATGTAGAACACTTGGTATGTAGCCTATGAATGTGATATGAAAGGTGCCAAAACAAACACTAGTCGAGTATTGATTTATCTAATCAAGCTGCTGATATAATTTTTTGTTTTAATTAAACATCATAGAAACAGGTATTTTGTGTTATTAAACAAGTTTGCCTTGTTAGATATAATTATGTTCATAGGGAGTCTCATTTTCTGATTAATTTTTTGATTCTGCAATTTTTCTTGCTTAATCACTCTACCTTGCAAAATTAAATATTTCGGCTGCATTTATGTAGGGTCCTTTCAATTTCTTTTTATCTTGAGCGTCTTTGCAAGACATTTATGCATCTGTTTTCATTTTACTTTTAAACTATTTTAACCATCTGATACCAGGGATTATCATGCAATTGTTAGTGAACAGGTGAAACATGAACCAATTGACAGAAGAGTGGGGATAGACTTACGTGTGTACTGCATTTGTCCCTGGTAAAAAGGTAGATAGACGTGCTGGGCATGCGCAGGCCTTCCGTAAGCCACCGGGGGCTCATCAACGCATCCGCCTGCATGCACAATAAACATACCGCCACCTTTTTAACCTTGCTTTTGATTTTGAAAATTATATTGCCTCACCAGATAATCCACGTCTTACAACATACATTAACCAAAAAACTACTAGACAAGTGGGGATTTGATTTAAGTTTTACGCAATTTCCACTAACGTTTTACTAGGTTATTCCATAATATTCAGATTTTTTGTGATAAATGGATGGATAAAACTCAAATACAAAGTCTTTCAGATATTTTAGAACAATGCTATGACGTAAGAATAATTTAGAATGCCTGTGCAAAAATTAAAATTAAAATCAGAAAGTATTTCCGCATCTCATCTATTATTACTGGCTGCAATTCACTTAATCTTGCATTATTAATTCTCAGAGAAATCATATGCAAATCTATGGATTAACCTAATAACACACCCTCTTGTACTTCTAAAGAACCCCTTATCCTTCTAAATACCTTTACCTCTATAAATATTCTTACCACTCTAATTACTTTTACTTTTCTAATCATCCCATACAATACCCCAAGGAAAAGCAAAACCTCAAGGATCTACCAATAAGTTTCTGACTTACTTAAGGGTCTATTGGAAAAGAAGAGTAAGAGAATAAATTGTGAATTTTAATAAGACATGCGCATACACTTCAGTCTCTTATTACTGTTACTTCAAAATTACCTTTTTTTCGTAAAAATAAAGGCGTGTAACCTTCCAAAACAAAAATAAAATATTATTATCCGAACGTATTATTGAACACACAAATGTTATTTAAAAACTTCATCAATTATTTTCTGTGGGAAATTTTGAATTTGGCTACCTCAATTCGAAATACCTTAAATTTGATCAAGATTATAATTGTCAATGTTTTGACTGGCTCTAATCTGGGTGGTATTCAAATTTAAAAAAGGCTGAACTTACTTTTTAAAATTTTAGCTCTGGCATAGCTTAGCTCTTTGGAAGTAACATACTTCAAAATTATACAAACTCCAGCAAATAGGAGATAAGTAAATATACAAGAGAATATCAGGAAAATAAAGAAGTAGATTGACATTTGTCAAATTGTGATCAACCTGGTTTGATACCTGCATTTGTAGAATATTGTTTTGCATTCAACATATTTGAGATTAATATTTAAGTAAACAGTATCTATTGCATACACTGGTAAGCAGCAAATCTCAAAATTTCCCAAAGCAAATTGTTAATGCCTTTGGCTAAACACAAAACAAATAAAACAAAACAGTAGCCTGTAAGTTGTTATGGTATAGAAGTAGAAAGGTTGGAACTTACCCCCTTCATCCTCCGAATCAGACATAAAGGTTTCTTGCATTGCTTCTGGTGCTACTACTTTATATTTCTCCTCTATGTTCACTGTCGTAGTTGTTGTAATATCGATTTCGGTAACGACTTTTAGTTCTTCAACAACGCTGATATACCCTAACTTGTTGGCAATACCAAGAGCAGTTTGGCCATTCTAAATTCAAAAACAATTTTCATTTGTTAATTCTTGTTATAGCATAAATATTTACAAAAAATTATTATCTTTATATATCTTGTGATTATGAAATCAATGCATATCTAAAAGAGTTCAAAGTTTTTATGCATGAAAAAATCAGCTTAACATCAAGAAAATGAAAATGGAAATAGAAACGGGTGAATTCAGAAATATATAAGCTGATGGAAACCCATTGATAGATGCTTGATATAGAATTTTCGCATGATGTCCATGATGCATTCAACATAAAACAGGGCTAGATAAAAGAAAACAGTTTAGTATGGCGAGAAACCAAGACAGGTGTATCTTACTAGATCTCAATCTGGAAGTAAAAAGATCAAAAATATACCTAATGACATTTTGAATATACTACACCAGAATTACAAGAGAGCAATTTTTGTAAACATGCAATGCTAATTGCCAAGGAAGGGGTTAAAAGTGGAATTACAACTCCAAAGACTGGCAAAGTAGCATAACCAGATGAAGTATTTACTGAAAACATTGTTATTTGAAGTAGAACACCTGCAACAGCTATTCAAAGTCACATCCTTTCTCAATTGGTATACCAAACTCAACTTATAAAAAGATTATACATTCATTATTGAAATCAATATTTAATAATCATCAAGTCACTTACGTTGGTCACAGCATTGGGATCGGCCTTATTCTTTAAAAGCAAGTTGATAACAAGAACATGTCCTTGTTGGGCTGCTTGATGTAAAGGTGTGTACCCTGCACTTGTAACAGGATTTACCTCAGCACCTTGCTCTATGAGCAAGCGAACCATATTCACATGGCCATGGTGACAAGCTATGTGCAAAGGTGTGTATCCAGCTTTAGTTTTGACATCTTTAGCTGCACCTGCTCTTAATAAGAGCTGTGCTACAGAAACTCTATCCTCTTGGGCGCACAAATGGATTGGAGTTAACCCATTTTTGGATGCATGGTTGGTGTTGGCTTGGTGTTCTAGGAGCAAGGAAGACATATCTGTATGGCCTTCTTGGGAGCTTAAATGTAGAGGCGTAAATCCGGCTTTGGATTCGGCATCTGCTTGAGCACCGTATTCCAACAAAGCAGTTGCTATGTCCATCTAGAATTAACGGATAATTTATATGTATCAATTCTGCCGAGTCTTTTAACTACTATGAGTTAAAGTGCAAGACTTATAAATGTGCAAATAGCTTTCTTATGAAATATAACTAAAAAAATTTGGTATAAGTAATAGCAATGCTATTTTTTTGATAAGTTCTATTTGAATACATGTCATATTATGATTCAGTTTAATGATTGCATCCAAAATAAAACAGTTTGCTCATTCAATTTTCTAGAATCTATTTAGTGGTTTACAACTGTTGTTCGTGATTTTTATTTTTGTAACCTTAATTAACTGCTTTATTTATTTCAATAAACAGAGTAGCTTTTGTATGTCTACTTTATCCCATATTAAATAGCTGTCTGGTCAAGCTGGTAAATCAGGAAGAAGCTTGGAATTTTATTTATAACATAATAAGCATAATGATTAAAAAATATTACATCTAAATTTTACTTCTGTAAAAACATTATTTTCTTTTACAATCATATACAATCCCAACTGTTCTTTTGAAGTATAATAAATGATATACATGAATGTCGACACTGTCCTACAATAATCAAGGAAAGAACTCTTTTAATTAGGTAATGCAAAGAAACTTATTTTATCCACTGTTCTGGCGTAAGTTTTCAACTTACTTAGTAATTTGAGCATGAATATCTCACAAAAAATTTCAATATATGAAAGGCATAACATTTTTAATAATCGTTAAATTACTTTGTTAGAATATTTGTTTATAAAAGCTTTTCCAGGGCAATTTTATCAACCCATTATATAAACAGATGTTTTAAAATTAGTTTTTCGGTCAGAACATGTATTTTAGGAGAAAATTAAATGCAGAAACAAACATAAGTTTATAGGATGTAGTTTTGATATATAGAATTGTATATAATAATCTAAAAATCCATGCCGTTTGCTCATCAATTGTTTAAATACTGAATAATAATAATAACATAATGATAGAAATAAGGCATACAGAAGAGTAAATTTTATAGTTTATTTTTTACCTGGTTCTTTCTAGCTGCAATATGCAACGGCGTGTGTCCATTTTTAGCAGTTGCATGAGGAGAAGCTCCTTTGTTAAGTAATACAACAGCTACAGGTTGGTGGTCATAATGAGCTGCCACATGCAAAGGTGTGACACCATTCTTCCCTTGTGCATCCGGAGGTGCATCCCTTTGTAACAAGAGCCTAGCCATATTAAGATGTCCATACTTAGCAGCTAAATGTAAAGGTGTAAATCCTTTTTTCGTGGTTGCAGTCAAATCAGCTCCATTATCTAATAAAACCGATGCTACTTCTTCCTGACCTTCCTTGGCAGCAATGTGGAGTGGTGTGTACAGGTCCTTGGTAGTAGCATGTGGTTGAGCTCCATGTTGCAACAACAGCATAACAATGTCGACATTTCCCAATCTGGAAGCTACATGAAGAGGGGTTTGTTCCTCTCTAGCCCTGGCATCCACAGAAGCCCCATTTCGAAGCAAAATCCTTATTATGTCAGTCTAAAATTAATGTGGCAAATTAGAAATGTAGCTGAAAAGGGTGTGCTTTATATTGCGGATTTGCCATTTAATTTTAATGATTCTGGTTTGCTCATTTACATTTATGGAGTTATAAATTTTAAAATTGCCACATCCCAACCCTTTAATTATTCATACAACAGTTGCGATATTATTGATCTTATGAGGCATTCCTAAACTTGACATTGAATTCAAAGCCATGTGAATCTGGTTGTAATTTTCTGGACTAATTAATTTTAAGTACTCAGCCACTTGTCAGTGGTGTTAAAAGATATTCATAATACATATTTTTTGAAACATTAAATTATTCATTGTGACTTTAATACATCTACTCCCTAATAGTAATATTAAAAATGAATTTTGATTGATTTCTAACTTATTTAAACCAAAAATTTCTCGAACAGACAAAATTAATTCTTCAAAAACTGAAGTCTCTTTACTAGTAGGTAAAGTTACAGATCAATTAAAATAGAAAATTAGCTAAATAGCAAAATATATAAAATATGTCACTTACCTGGTTTGCTCGGGCGGCTAAATGAAGAGGCGTTTCCCCTCTAACAGTTGGTATATCTGGGCTAGCATCATGCTGCATCAAATATATCACAATATTCATACAACCCATGAAACTAGCAACGTGCAATGGAGTCAGCCCACTTTCTGTAGTAGCACTTATACTGGCACCATGTTTAAGCAACAATTCCACCATTTTTATCCTATTCTTTTTGCATGCAATGTGTAAGGGAGTAAATCCATTCAAAGCCCGTGCATTAGGGTCAGCACCTCGATCTAACAGCAATTTGGCCACTCGAACATGCCCACAATGAGCCGCCACATGTAAAGCTGTTAAGTAGTCCACTGTTACTTCATCTACTGGAGCTCCATGATACAGTAAAATCCTAGCTGCGTCTACATGCTCCCCTTGGGCAGCCATATGCAGTGGTGCCAATCCATTCTGTAAGAACAAAAACAGTTAAATAATCATCTGACTACTTTAATTACGAATATTGTTTTAAACTAAATTAATAAAGAGCTATTGATTTAAAATTGCAATGATATAAATATTCTATCGGCTCTCTCCTAAACTATGTTTCTTCTTCTCTTCTATCATATGCTTCATAGATAAGTAATAATTATACACATCATACCTGCTTCCTATTTTTAAAAATTAAGAATGGAATCTATTTTTAACATATAATCTGAAATATAATTAAAAGTACTGGAATCATTTTCATACTACACAACTCTAGCAGAAGGCAATAGCTTTTAATAAAACAAACAATGAAATCATATACAAAAAAGAATTTACTAAAACTGTAAATTATAATGTAATAGTTTAGTCTGCTCTACTATACATTTAAAAATGGTTAAGTTATATTAGTTATTTACATGCTATATAGATCCCAACATATTTAAATAGAAATTCTAATTAGCAGTACAAGGGAATTGAGGTAGACACAAACAATTGAAAGTTTTAGAAATTGCTAGCACTTCTTGCAGTAAGTGGGTATTACGGCAAAGAAATAAGATACAAAATTCACTTACGTAAAAGTTACAAGAGACTCAAAACTGAACTGATCTAATAAAATTAATAATTATCAATAGAAATACATCCTGATAAACAAAATGCCGGAAATACCATGTAATTACTTTTACAAACTTTCCAGTAGTCAAATGCCAATAGTTTTCACATATCTTGCAACTAAATCGTTTCTTATCACATTCAATGCTGCAGTAACTACCATATTGATGGGCTATGTTTGTAGTTGGGGACATAATTTTGTACTGACAACTCTTTGAAAGCCAAATGATGAATAGGAACTAATTAGTCTGCAATGTGTAGAAACAATTGCCACTTATTCTAATAGGTAAAAGCAAAACAAGCATATTGTATTATAATTTAAAACAAGTGTTGCTTCAGCTAGCCAAGGTTTGACTAGCAGATACAAAATACTCGAAATACGTGCATTTTTGCTATGGAAATATCCATAAATCAAGCAGCGGGAATAATTATGATAAAGAGTTTTTCGACATTTTTAAAGTTTTGTAAATTCCTGTGTGTCAAAATGAGATATAAAAACTTTCAGCTTCAATATCTTCTACCTTTTGAGTATGAACCCATCTGCTGAGAATAATATTCTGCTTGCATTGAGCACTGAGCACATCATCTACATAGCTTTTCCTCCTATAAGCCTGGAAATTTTATTAATATAGCTCGATAGGTTTTTGAATTATTGTAGAAACGGATAGATTGACAACACGGGCATTATGTCCAAATGGTTAAATCGAGTTCAGTAGGTCTCGAAATGTACAGATTTGTTCCAATCACATTTTTTTCTTAATGAAAGTAATGGCTTTCTTTTATAGTGCTTCATATATATTCAAGAACATAAAAACATTGTTTACTCACTTTTGTTTTAGCGTGCATAGGTGCCCCATTTTCCAAAAGCATATCCACAACTTGGTCATGACCAGACCGTGCAGCACAATGTAGTGGAGTGAGTCCATCCCGAGTCTTAGCTTGAATATCGGCCCCTTTAGCTACTAAAAGAGATACCATGTTGATTTTACCCCATTTACTTGCTACATGTAGAGGTGTTATGTTGTGTTTTGCAGAGTAGTTGACATCTGCTCCTTTGTCATACAGTAAAGATGCTACTTTATCATTGCCATAGTGGGCTGCAATGTGAAGAGGCGTGAAGCCACTTTTCGATGTTACGTCAGGATTGTGTTCGTTCTAAAAAGAATAGCAGTATTTTTAAAAGTTTCGCTTGTAGGAATCATCATCGAAATAATTTTGATATATACAATTTAATCAACTTTAAATTTTTCCCATGAGATTTATTAGTAGTTTTAAATTAATTTTGAGTGCTAATTCTGTTGAGCTTAAAAAGTTTGCCAAATTCCTGCAGGATTGCGATTTCTTCGTACCATAAAATGATTGTCCTATGCATCACCAGCAGTTGGATTTTTATTTTACACAAGAAAAGACTGGTAATTTTGAAAATATGTAAGTGATAATTTTAAAATGATTCTTACTTGTAGTAATAGTGCAGCGGCTTTAACATCATCTTTTTTGGCAGCGATGTGCAAGGCGGGTAGTTTAACTTTCCCTCTCGTATCGTTTTCTAGCAAAACAGCGACAACTTTATCGTGCCCTTGTTGCATGGCAACAGCGAGAGGCGTAAACCCATCTTCGGTGGCTAAGGTTTGGTTCCCTCCTTTGGCGAGGAGATATTTGACACAGCCATCGTGGTTCTCTTGCGCAGCCATGTAGAGGGGTGTGAACCCATTTTGTGACTGTACGTTAATGGAAGCACCATGTTGGACTAATATTCGTACCACCTCTTCTTGGCCCGCTGCAACAAAACGTTACATTAGAAAAAATTGAGTGTAATCATAAAATATCTTGTATATATTTGAAATGCATAAGATATAAATTATCATCCTACACCGTTACTATGCTACACTTAAAATAAGTGAACTATATAAATCTGTCTCTACAGATTTGATTTTATTATAAAAATGGTCTTGAGTACTTTATTTGTGCTGTGTAGCATATATAAAGTAGTCTGGATTGTCTACACTCAACATTCTCATATATATAAATTTGTAGATTAAAAATACTAGTGAATTTATGTAATTTCTTAATAAAGTCCTATATACCCTATGAATAGCAGATTTTTTGGACATCAAAAGCTTAAATTTATGCTTTTAATAGTTGGATGTTGATAGTAGAAATAATATAAGCTGGTCATGTCACTCTTAGTAACAGAATGTTTCTGTATATGAAGAGCTTAGATTCTGAATGGTGGAAACTGCAAATATTTCTGAATGTTAGATGGTTTGAAGACCCTTAGTTGACTCTTTTAATAATACCACGATTTTTGATGTTAGAAGTTTAGTGGAAACTATTAATTAGAAAATGTGTCTGAATGATAAAAGCATACTTTTTAAATACCAAAATGGTTCCAGATGTTCTAAGGTTCTAACGTCCACAAATATTTCGTTATTAATACCATTCACTAATTGAAGCATCTATTAACAACATATTTTAGAATGTTAAAAGCTCAACTTGACACTTTTAATAATTGAATATTGATATTAAAAACCTATGCTGAAGCATGTCGACGATTAATGTAGCAAAGTTTAAGGGTATTTTTGAAACAAAATTGGCTTCGATTTTCAAGTTTTAAAAGACCATTTCTTTCTTTGGACAAACATACTGGCGGATTTATACTCACAAGCCTTTTTTCATTGTAAAGCATATTTAAGCGTACCTACAAGCAATACTGCTTGCTACCGTTCTGACGTTGTTCTGAGGGGGTTTATTACCTTCTTGACTTATTTACCATATTAAATTGCAATACAAAATAATTATCTACTGAATAAATTTAATGATAATATCTTAGGCCTTCAAGAGTAAAGTCATTTTTGTTTCAATGGTACTCTAGAATCCTACGTAAGTAGTTGCCATAAAAGGAGAATGTTAGTTGTTTAGTTTATGGTTTTAATAATAAAATCTTTCTAGATGTTGGAATATTAGATTAAGCTCTTAATATCAAAATGATTATGCATATTAATTGTTAAGCTTAATTTTTAATAGCAGAATTATTTTGGATTCTAGTCATTTGGCTGAAGTCCTTAGTAGTAGAGCATTTATACAAACCTGCCTTTTCTAAAATTTACTTGTCATTTTTGTAAATACTAAGTTTATATACTAATTAATTTTATTTTGCTACTTGATGAAATGCTATAGTTAGGCAAGATTTAATAAATAATGACGATAAAATTTTATATATTTGTTATTTAACTAGCAAATTAGTTTTACAACTTATTTTTTATTGGACTTGTGAGACATCTTCATGAATTTCTCTCTAACTGCATTACAATATTTTTAATTTAAAAGTAATGATGGTGGTAATTATTATAAATCGAGATTTTCTCGTATAAAAGTTTTGCAACATTTAATAGATATGCAATTCCTTAAGAACATACATCATATGTTTTTACACAAAATTTTTATTATTCATAATGTTTATGTGACAATAATTTTTATTGGACACGAGTTGTTCACATTTAATAAATCACCTTATATAATATTTATTATATTTACTATAATGAGGAATATAGCAGAAAAGACCATTAGTTTTTAACAAGTTTATGCTTATTTTTACCCGTGAGAGACTTTGAAAATTCTGCGTCGAGAATGATTGAATTTATTTTCTTAAATTGGGCTTTTGATCTCCGTCAATGAGAAAATAACATGAAAATAATACATTTTTGCTCTAAATTCTAAGGATTCTAAGTAACTCCTATAGTAGTTACATATTTTATGTTTTCAAAGTATTTTACTGAAGGTCTCATTAACACAGAAAAATTGATTTCTTCCATTAACGAACTACCGTCATTCATTAATTATCTGTACTTTTCAATTTCTTTCTAGACCCTTTAGATTGGTTTTGTTTTTTATCTGTTTCTATGGCTTTCGATATAATTTCTGTTAAAAAAAAAGTTAAAAATTGCTGTGCAGTAATTTGTTAATACTTTTGTTTTAATACCCCAGAGGAGATTTTAACAATTTGGAAATTTTACTAGATAAAGGAAAATGAGCTTTAGCTTCAAATTGATATCAAAAGTAGAGTCCATCGACAATGAGTATTTTCAGAATACTAAATTAAAATTAGCAAGTATATGAAGTCTGACACCTTAGACAGTCCACCCAAATTCACTAGTAGGAGACTCCCAAAGTTCCTGTGAGAACTAAGCATATTTGGTACCCTAGATAATAAAAATGGACGAAGAAAGTGAAAACCAAATATGCTTAACATATTAATTAATCTTAATGTAGTCAGTTTATGGAATATATATTTTTCAGTCTTTCATATGTTCAAAAATGTAACTTTAGTGCAATTTAAATAATGAGAAGTTTGTGTTGAACTTTTAAAGCAGCCACTAATTATTGTAAATATATGTAAATAGAGAGTCGACTAAAAATAACACTGACGCTGATGTCCTTGTTATTAACATTAGACACTCCACGACACCACATGACGTTCTATATTTTATGTACATGCATTCTGAGAATACATACCACAATTATGATAGGAATATTGTGTTGTCTGATGCGCTCAGGTATAGTTCTATTATTGTAGCATTAAATGTACGTAAATATTTACATAATGGGCGCATGCAATAAATATCTGCAAGAAATCGGTATCTGTGCGCTAACTGGTTAATTGCACATTGCGATGGGGACTTCTTTCGAACTAGCTATTAAATGACTATTGAACTTAACCCGGTTATGTAATTTCGCTCAGAAAAAACCAATGAAGTAATTTATAAAATGCATGCACTTGACGTTCGTTTTATAAATTAATAATAATTGATTTGATCCGGTGTCACGAACATCTCATGAATATTAATGTAGAGTCTTGACTTTCGCCAAGAATATGGGTACTCACCAAGAGAAGCTATGTGTAATGCAGTGTTCCCTTTTTTAGTTGCGGCATCCACTATAGCCCCACGTTTCAATAGTTCTTGTACCACTTCCACGTGTCCATCTTTGGCAGCGAGGTGGAGGGCATTCAAACCATTCTAAAATCGCACAAAAAACACTCCAATTAAATAATGTATAACATTTCTATGAACTATAAATTATTCGTCTAAGTAATAAAGTAGACTAAATTGGCTAGCAAGTTAAAAAATTGAGAAGTAATTTAAACATTAAACAAGTTATATTACTATAAAAATAATGAAAAGCAATCTTAACTTACAGCATTCGAGGTATTTATATCCCTAACTGTGCCAGAATCCAAATATTCCTTTATTTTATCCAATTGGCCGCCTCGGGCTGCCCGTAGAAATGCCGTATTGGGG
Source organism: Helochares maculicollis (assembly GCA_033557835.1). Taxonomy (NCBI): domain Eukaryota; kingdom Metazoa; phylum Arthropoda; class Insecta; order Coleoptera; family Hydrophilidae; genus Helochares; species Helochares maculicollis. The sequence continues at coordinate 17,324 of JAWQRO010000469.1, read as the reverse complement.
TCTGTCTGCAATAAAAAGTTTTCATGTAATTTTAAAAACGCAAAAATTTCAAAGAACACATTGATGTACGCGATACACAAATTTATTCGGTAAATTTAATTAATATGATGAAATCTCAACCAAGTATTTTTGCAAAAAATAATGAATGATATTAAAAAACCTTGCTTTAAAAACAAGAGTTTATTCAACCCCTAGCATTTAAATTATTTTTGTATACGAAAACCTTTTCAGTATGTCCAGTATGAATTTTTTTATTTGGTTAATTATACATGATTGATTTTGATTTATTTATAAAACAGCTATTAAGGAGGGAAAAAAGTGTTTCGTTTATCTTAATCCGCGATCTCTAGGGGATCACGCACATTTCTACATTTTAATGTTGGAAAACATGCCTATATCTGAACAGCTACAACATTAATTTTTATTTTAATATATGCATTTACTGGAAATTCTTATGAGTTAGACCATTATTTTGCTACAAATGTAGCATTCTTGGGTGATTACCAACCAAATGGGTGGCAAGCTATAACAAATTTTATGTGAAGAAATGTGTATCTATTATATAAGTTCTTAACTCATTCTTGGATTATTGGACCACACGCCGCGCTAGAAACGATCGAGTAAACTGGTTTAAACTAAGAACAAATCATGATTTCTCAAAATGAAACACTTTTTCACGTGTATTTTCTTTGCAGTGTTTTTGAATTTTTAGTAAGGCCAAAGAAATGGAATCGTAAGTAGTTTTTGAGGAGTTTTTAATCAAAGATTTATTTCGATGCGACTCCTTCTCATGCTGCGAGATGTTTGTGTGTCGACGTTGACACACAAGAAAATATTTTTCACTGCCCAAAATAATAAATATACATTGAATACTGTATTATTTATATTCTCTAAGATGATTAATGTTAACGTCAATAATCAAAATCGCGCTTTCTTGGCGCCGTTGTTTCGGCTACGCTCTGAGCCTCCTTCTGAACGTACTTGAGAGTTTTCATGAAATATGGTTTTAATAAGAAGCCTGCCTTCAGCTCCTACTGTCGGCGTATTTCAGCCAATTTACCGCATTAAAATGCCTAATATTATAAAAAGCAGAGACGGGAATGTCAGCCTTGACCCATTCGCTCATTGCATACACAACTTGTGAGTAATGCTGCGTATGTATTGTGTAATGAAAATAATTCATAATAATCATGATAATAAACAATGAAATTTCTCTTTAAACGATAAAATTCACTTCATGCAACTTAGTTACACAAACAGTGGGAATTTTGTAAATAAAACGAAGGTTCATCGATACAATTAGCAAACAATTTTTGTAGAGTAACAACTAAAATTTACTTATAGAGTAAATGGTATAATGTGGCAGGTGGTATAATTAATATATAATTGATAGAATGGCATAAAGTGAACTTGCAAAACAGAAAAAATTTAAAGTCAATAAAAAACATCCTAAACTAAACAATCCAAACCGAGCAAACAATGAGTTCAGACAGATAAAATTCAAAGTAAATAGCATTAAAGATACATAAAATTAAAAGTAAATAAAGTTTAAGGTAAACATTCCCAGTAAACAATATTCAGGGCAAACAAGAAATTTTGCAAGAACAATTATTGGCTTAAATAAAAACATCTTATTGTAAAATTTGCTACCATCAACCGCCGAACATCTGGCTTCTCTCATAACACACACAATCTAAATTTATTACTTTTACATTACTTACATATTTATCACGACCCATAAATAATTCCAAGCGAAATATTGATTATCAAGTAACGATGCGTTATTCAGTACGACTTGTTGGATGTTTTAAGAATGCATTATTTAAACGAATTAATTTTATTACGGAATCGAAGCAGCAATCAAAAAGGTTGCAGCCTTTTTGTTAAATTATTAAGGCAGAGAACCGAACGAGAAAATCTTTTATGCAAAATCTATTTGAACTTTATCTCTAACCTAGCAAATAATGTTTGCAAACAGCGACAAGCCGTCGCGCGTCGTCTCCCGGTGGATGTGAATGTGGTAAAAATGTTTGCTTTAGACTCTAGAGATCATAAAATGGTTTGCTCACAAACATCCTACTAAAAGGAAAATCTAGTGTTGAAAAATGTAATATCCGCCGATGGAACCCAATTCTTTATTAAAATAACTTTGGAATGCAATTCCTCAAAAAGTTGCGATATTGAGTAGATATATTTATTGTTATTTGAAGTGCGGTTATGCAATTAAAAAACATTAGGTTATTAGAATCTGTTTTCTAAATATATTTTTGAACTGTAATATGACCGTTTTTAAATTCCTGTCAATTTGCATATTTCAACTGAGGTCGCAGGATGGATTGACGGATAGCTAAGTAAAATCTTCAAACGTGTGCAGCTATATATAATTAGATTATCTAAACTTTGAGGTCTGTAGTTCTAATCTAAAAATCATTCGTTTTATGATTACCGAATTTTCACCTCCAGGAAGATTTTTCCTTGATTTTTTTAAGTTATTGTTTGAAAAGTAACCTTTAATCAAAACATTTAATTATAACAATTATTTCGTAAAGTATGTTTATTTTTTAACTCATCGTGTTTGCTCTGTCCTATTCCCTTCTTGTAATCTGTAATCTAGTCTAGCCACCCACTCCTAAGTCTTCCTATCTGTCTTTTTCTCTGTCCTCCTATATCCATTATTTTCTTTGACAATCTGCTTAGTCCCATTCTCATCGGTACTGTTAATATTCTCAATCTTTGCTTCTTTTTGTATTACTTTTTTGCCAGTGCTAATTGAGTGCATGATATACTTTTGGGAGTTCTTTTCCTTTATTTGCTAAATCGGTAGTTTGCTTGCTGGTTCCTTTGCTCATTTAAAAATTTTCAGACACTTTACCATCAGTTTGTATTGTTGCTTTCACTTGCAAATTCGCCCAATTTATGACTTTAACCAACCTTCTAGGAACATCCATATTATCTCTCTACTTCTTTCCTCTTGCCCCCTTTGAATTCCTTTGATTCTTGTCTAAAATTGTCTGTTGTTCTTCCAACAGTTTTTATTGCACTTGTACTTCCCTTATTTTTATTTGTCTTGATCGTCTTTGCCAGGTATATGGCCGTTGCTAATACCTACGTCTGATTCCTTCCTTATTTCGATTTGTTTTAGTGTTCGTGTAAATTCTTGGGCGAATACAAACAATCCATCAAGTTTTTAGTAGTCCTTTCTGGTAATACTAAGTTGTATTGCTTTCCCATATTCTAACTATTGTTAAACGATTTCTATTATAAAAATCTATCAGTTGAATACCATTCTTATTAAAAGTTGTTTTGCATTTTTTTCTATTTAAGCTATTTATCTGTTAGTGTCTTTTCTTATGCTTTTTTGTATATGATATTCTTACTATAGGGTGCCAGCTTCCCATGATTATCGCTTTACCTGTTTCATCTCTTGCGTCGTATAGAACTTCCTATAGAATCCCAACCATTTTCTTTTTGCCAGGGTCTATATTGGGTTTATACTTTTTTTTCTACATGTAGAGTTATTTTAATTTTTTTTTACTGAGTATTGTTATACTTTTTCTGTGAGTGTAATCAGTACTTCTTACCGTGTTATATTATTTCGGTTGCTCATGAATAACGTGAAAAGTTAGTTATAATCTACATTATCCCTTTTGTCCTTTGTTTCGCTTACACCCAGTATTTGCAATTTATTGCTATCAACTTTTTCTACTATTTCTACATATTTTCCTGCCAATATGTTTATGTTTCGAGCTCCTAGTTCTTTGTACTCTCTTTCGCTTTTTCAATATTTTTTCTTATGTGATGTATGTGAAGTACGAGGTTTGTGTGCTTTTCCATTTTCACTGCATTTTCAGTTTTCTATATTCATATTTTTTCTATATTTTTGTTTCATGTCAGTTCCATGTTTATGTTCTTGGTCGATACTTCTTAGCGCTACTAGTGATTGTTATGCTTCTTATAATCTCGTATGGCCTTTGCTCAACATGATGTATTTTTCCGTGGGTGGCCTTTATTTACTGCCTCTTTTGCAGATATTAACATCTGCTCATGGTTTTCAACTTTTTGCCGTTTAGTTTATCTAGTGTAGACGCTTTTCCATAAAAATGTTATAAATAAAGCTATGAAACTCAAAAATTGGATCATGTTTTGGACTGACTTTGTTTATATAAGTTCTCCTGAAATCTGCTAAAATCGATCTAGCGAAGAAGCGAACCTGTACTCATGTTCCAAGAAAATTGATTCGGCAATATTTAAACAATTTCTTGAAGAATGCATTTTGAAACGACGAAAATAATAGCATTACTCAAACGGAACGCATCAAATATCATTTCAATATTGAGATAATTGCGTTGATGTTTATAAATATGATATTATAATAAAATGTTGGATAATAAAGGAAGACAAGTTTTACCACGCTTTAATGGAAGCAATTTTCACATGATTTTAAAAATATTGCCACTAATAACCAGCCCGGCCAAGAGAAATTGATTGCGGCTGTCGCTTTTTAATTTGTATCAGAAGTAATACAATTAAAAAAGACGCAAACTCCGGTCGGCGGTAATTAAAAGTCATTTGATGAAGTATGGTACATTTGAAGCTGCCTGTTGCCCACACCGTTATATCCCTAACTCATTTAATTATTATGGTTGCCGAATCAGAAGCACTAAAAACATTAATTATTTCAATTATGTCTAAATTAAAGCTAAAAATAGCAATAGTACTATATTTACTATGTTTACTTGTTTTTAATGAATCCAGCTTTTTTGCAACGCTGACGACAAATTAGCTGCTTCCAGATGTGTGAATCTTTAGCGAACTCTGTAGGATTCCCGGAGGTATCTACTTAAAAACAAGGTCGAAGATCTTCATATATTCCCAATACACTTTACGCATATAAGTTTTGCCATCAGTTACGAAACTAATATAGAACCGCAGCTATATTGGTTTATAGTCTGAGTCCCTCAGGCCATATTTTATAACTAACTGCACCTCGTTCGAATTGCCCATATAAGTACACAACAGGTACTGTTACTCGAGTAGGTATACCATAAGTCAAAGAGTGCGAGCGGCTTCCTTAAAAAATACCATACTCATTTTTACTTCCTCTGCAATGCGCAGCTATTTTCGCCAAAAGGCACGTCTTTCGTTCAAAGACCTACAGCAGACTTGCTTGGGGCCACAAACCTCCTAACCTAAAGAGAGCACGGTGTTTAAACATCGTCTATTTATAAAACTAATCACTTTCGTTCTTTGCAAGCAAAGAACTCTAGAAAAAACTTTGAGCTTCTCAAATTTCTATTCGCATAATAGAAAATATATTTCTGTCTAAATCGCGTAAATCTACTTGCAGGCCATTGCAAGTTCCGTAAATATACTTAAAGTTGCACATAATTTAAGGGCTCTACTTCAAATCCCAACTCCATCAAAATATATTTCACATTCATTTAATGCATAGAAACAAATTTAATGTTAGTTGATTGGTTGTTAGGTAGGAAACGAGCAGAATGAGATCAGTCGTTGCGATATCAACGCTTGGTTAATGTTTCGGTTATAAAAATGTCATAACGTAAAAGAATTGAAAGATTTACCGTTACGTTGTAAAACTGCGTCTATTTCAAACGGCCGTAACATAACTTAATGATGAGAATGAAGTAAAAAAATTATAATTGCCCCAATAACAATTACCGCTGTCCTGAAAGGATACGCGATTAATAAAGAGAGCAAAATAAAGGATACGTACAACACGGATCGATTTTCACCCCGTTGCGTTCGTTGGGAGGGGTTGGAAATGCCAACACCGCCACCGGCCCCGACCCAGAGCCTCGTACACGAGCTCCAAACAGCCTCACCGCAATCCCACAAAGTGGAAGCGCCTTCAATGGGAGACAGAAACAAGCTCCGCGAGATCCTTTGATGGCGAAAAAGGACGCAAAATTAGCCACATGTTTGCTCTTTCCCACCCTCCCTCTCACTTTCTGTCTCCATTACCTCTTGACTCAATTCCTCCTAACTGACTTCATCTTTCTGTTAAAATTCCATTTCTCTGAGGAATCTGTGGATGCTACAACAGGGCCTCGTCTAGCCCTGTCGCATCGCAACGTTCCCGTCCCGGAAGCAGCGACGGAATTCCTCCGTTTGGCTGCTGTGGTTTCCCTCGACTGAACTTTTCTACCCTAGTATGCTCGGTTTTTGCCCTACTAGCAATTTGCTTCATGATATACTAAATTATTCTTGGTTAGAATGTAAAAGGTATTCTTTTTATTTATCATTAAAATACTAACCAAACAAGACAGATTTCCACGGGGCTCAAACAACACAAGATCCTGATCTTTGATATTTTCTGCTTTAAATTTTGCATTTTGAAGGCTTCACTGCTTTTATTTGGTTTTCATTTGTGACAATATATTTTTGTATGGATAATTTAATTACCATAAAACGAGATGAACCGGAATCAATAGGGATACAAATGTTTGTGGACATCGCCATGGAAATGTTGGAAGACTATATTCGACCTTAAGCAGCTAAGCAGCAAGGAATCTTTATGTGAACACCGAGAGGTATACATAAGGAGAAAGGACAGCTTGATCCGATAGCATTCCTCAAAGTTCAGTTTTGAATCGAATTTATCAAAACACCGTGAACTATACTATTTTATTGGCTGTCTATTGGGCCACTATCCCGCAGAACCTTTATTTTTATGTTGAAAATAAATGTTGATATTTCACCAGAATTACTATAACTGCACGTCTCAAATCAAGTCATTTGGATAATTAAACATTTTGTAAAAATATACATATTTTATCTCTCTGTCACCCAATATTTTATGCCTTTTAGACTTGGCGGAAACATCGTTGCATTAATTTATCTACATGAGTAACATGAATTTTAGTGTTTTAGATGAGATAAAGTTATCAAACGATTGGAAAACATATATTTTACTTTTAAGCAAAACCAAAAAGAAATACTATGTTTGTTAATGTATTCTTCTTCTATTTGCAATATATTCTATCGAATTCAATCCCTAATGCTCGCAGACTTCTTGTATGAAGTTTCCCGAGTTGCATTCCTTGATGCCCTATTTCCCGCCGCCATTGCGTCGGCCCCTAGAAACCTTCCCGGTATGAACCTCAATCCCAGCAAGTCTACTGCCCTACATTGTCCAAATCGACCTACATTTACTTGTCACCTAAGGTCAAACAGCTAAGCCCCGTTTCATTCCCCAGCCTCCAATGTCATTAGGTAACGACCAGTGAATATGTGTTTTATCACAGTCTGTGGTTTTCAAGACAGCCTGCGGTCTTACTTTCGTCACATAATGAAAAGGATTTGCCCCGAAAAACCCTATATATCAAAACAGCTCATCTTTCCAGGAGTAGGCTTACTGATACGACCAATTTGTTCCATATTTTACGCCCCTGCGATGTTGAAATATTGTTTCCTCCGACGATGATGGCGTTTCATATCTCCAGGCTAGAAAATCAATGTTACTTATCGCAGTTGAAAGAAGGTAATGGCCTAAGGGAATTGATGAAAGCTGGGGATCGCTTTAACATGCCAACCGTTTAGATATGCGTAAAATAAGCAAAAAATTCGTTAATTAAAAAATTCAAAGACTTTATTAAAAACGGAAGAGCCGGAAAATGGAAGCGCTTTCCGGGATAACACCTGTCGATGAAATTGAAAGTAGGACGAACTAAACGCACGGTGCTGAACTGGGGAGAATATAGGGCGCGTCGACCTCAGAATTGAAGTATTTAGGGTAGGGCAGGGTAGTGGCCACGGTTGAAAAAGCAATGGAGGAAAATTAGAGCAGAACGGAGTATTCAGACGAGCAGCAAAATTTTTGATGGACGCGAAATATCCAAATGGAAGCAGCATAAAAACCTAGATGACATAGAGAGCCAAATAAAAGCATAAAAAGGCAGTTGAAAGCTCACGTCAGTTGAGGGCATGAAAAAGGCTACATGAAGGAATGGAAAAACAGAGACAGTTGAAAGTCAAATGAAATCAGGGAAAACCTGGGCAATATATGGTTGGTGCTGTAAAATGAAATTTAATTTGTTTTTCCACATCAAAATTAACATAAAATATCACGAGCGTTATGGTGTTGCGAGTATTTCAGCGATGAATGAACGGTCCCAAAAATTGACCTAGTTCGCTCTTGAAACGCTCGATTTCACAATAAAATAAATAATTAATACCGCTATTTTAGCTCCGAAGTCGGAAGAATAATTTTAAAAATTTTAATTTCGTTGAGATACCAATAATTAGTAGCAATGAATATATATCGTGGGAATCATTAGTGCATCTGTGGTAAAAAGTTGCATTATTAATGGGTTTCCAGAAAAATTATTATTTAAAAAGTTTAAGGAATTTAGCGTTATGTTGCTCTACATTTTGGTTTATAAGCTTTAAGTTCTTCTGCCATCTTGAGATTTCAGGATTTGCCCGGTTTATAAACTGAAGATAATATGATTCGTCTGCATCGTAAATCCCTTCAGATTTAACTTTTTCAGTGCTTTCAGGAGTTTTTAGAACATTGGCATTTTTCATTTGCTATTTTCACACCAATATATTAGGTTGGCAACTAAATAGTTGCCGATTCCCCAAATTCGTAGTTTAAGCAGTTTTTATACGTAACAGTGAGTGTTTAGGATAAAATAAAACATGGAGAAAGAAAACGAGCACTATGGTCATATTTTGCTGAATTATTTCCGTAAAGGGAAAAACGAATCTCAGGCTTACAAAAGCTATGTCCTGTTTATGGTGATAAAGTCTTAAAAAAACGACAGTGTCAAAATTGGTATGCGAAATTTCGTTCTGGTGATTTTTCACTGAAAGACAATAAGCGCTCTGGACGCGCGATGGAAGTTGATCTCATCAATAATCGCTACCAATCGCCACAGTACAATGCGTGAGATTGCAGAGAAGCTAAATGTATCACATGCGTGCATAGAAAAGCATTTACAACAGCTTGGCTTCTCAAAAAATCTGGATATCCAAGTTCCTCATGAACTTAGGAATTCACTTGGCGAACCGCATAAACACCTGCGATATGCTTCTTAAGCGCAACGAAAATGAACTATTTTTACAAAAAAATTATTACTGATGATGAAAATGGGTTGTGCAGAACAATATCACTAGAAAACGATCATGAAGTCAACTAAAAGGACCACCGCAAACAACATCAAAACCTGATATTCACCAAAGAAAGGTCTTGTTATCAGTTTGGTGGGATTATACAGGTATAGTTTATTTTGAACTCCTACCTCGCAACCAGACGATTAATTCTGAAGTTTTTATTCATAAACTAATCTAACTAGATGCTGTAATCAATAAAAACGACCAGAATTGGCAAATCGCAAAGGAATTGTGTTCCATTATGTTAACACCATACATCTTTGGTCACTCGCCAAAAATTGTTGCAGCTTGGTTGGGATGTGTTACCACACCCACCATATAGTTCTCACATAGCACCATCAGATTATTATTTATTTCGAAATTTACAGAACTTTCTGCAAGGATAGAAATTCAATAACAATTATGAAGTAAAACAGCAGGTGACACAATTGTTTGCCTATAAAAACCCACACTTTAATGAACGTGGTAGTATGATTCTGCTTGAAAAGTGGAAAAAGGTCATTGAAAATAATGGACAATACATTTGTAATTAAAGCTATTTTGGTGGGTAAAAATAAACTGCTATATTTGTCTTAAGAAAACGGTAATTACTTAGTTGCCAACCTTATATGTTTATAATATAGGTTCAAAAATGTATCAAATCAAATGCATAGAACATGGATTTGCCTTCTTTTACTTTGCATGAAGATTGCAAATGTTTGTAAAACTGATCTAAATGGATGTCCCAAAATTAACACAAGATTTGATTTGCCGCCATTCGTGCAGTTTTGTCTTGGCAACCCTGTTAAAGAAACTATTTGATAACTGAAAGTTTTGGGTTAGTAAAAATGGAGCGTTACATGATAGAACAACGTGTCTTCAATATTGAACAATATTACAAAAATACTGATAGCTTGGCGGCCGCATTTCGAAAATTTCATACAAAATATGGTCGAAATAGTGTTTTAACTTCGTCAACTGTGAAGAGATTAATTGAAAAATTCAGGGAAACTGGACCCATTGGAGACGCCAAACAGACTGGTCGTCCAAAAACTAACAGTTCTAAGTAAGTTAATATCGAAGCAGTGTGTGTAAGTGTCGCTAACAATCCAGAAACCTCAATTCGGCATCGTAGACCGAAATTGCAAATTTCAAGAAGCTTTCTACAGCGTATACGCACTAAGATCTGTCTCTATGCTTACAAAATTGAATTAACAAAACAAATGAAGCCTAAAGATAGCGGAGAGAGATCGTTAAATGGATTATTGAACATCAATAAATGGATGCTGATTCTTTGAGCAAAATCATCCTAAGCGATGAAGCGCATTTTCACTTTTATTGTTTTTATTAATCGCCAAAATTGCCGCTTTTGGGGTTGTGATAACCCTCACGTGATTGTCGAAAAACAAATGCATCCACAATGTGTCACTGTTTTGTGTAGATTTTAGGCTGGAGGCATATTTGGATCAATTTTTTTTTAAATGAGGAGACTGGTCAAGCAGTTACTGGTACTCGATATCGCGACATGATAACACAGTTCTTTGCCGAAATTGAATGATATTGATGTGGCCAATATGTGGTTTCAATTAGACGGTGCCACATGACATACATCTTGCGAAACAATTCAATTACTGCATGAGACATGTCCAGGTCGTGTACTGTCTCGTTTTGAAGATCAGAATTGACCCCCTAGATCGTGTGATTTAACACCATTAGATTTCTTTTTATGGGGTGAAATCAAAAATCTATGTCAACAAGTTCACAACCATCCCTGCATTAAAGGAGGAGATTCAACGCTGCATCAACGAAATATCAGCCTCATTTATGATTCAATTAAAAAATAACAAAAGACTAAAAATTGTGTTTTCTATTTCATTCAAATCTGGCATTACTGTTGGGACACTATTTATATTATGAAAATTTTAAGACAACATATTGTTATACCCACGTATACTATAAGTAATTTTGGGAATTGGAAAAGCAATAAGAAAATGACGAAAAATGGTATGTTTTCAAGAATAAAATTCTTTTTGAAGACTGAAATCTTTTCAAAAGCGCGAAATTTATTGTTGATGCTCAGAACTTAATCAGTATGTGTATAGAATTTACTTCACAAGAGTAATTATAAACACTGGGTTGCTCAGTGAAAATTGGCCTCTAATCGTTGCAAAAATCGCATTACATAAGCAAAATGATAATTGTTTAAATCAGTGTAATTGTGTAAAATAATTTAAATGGTAATGCAGTAATTTAAAAAATATATTTTGAAGATGTCACAGTCAGAGAAATGTTATCCTAAATGTTTAAAATATTATAATTAGAAATATTTATGTCCATATTTTATAAGGAAAAGAATAATAATGCTGTTTATGTGCTATATTATATGATACAGTTGCTTTTCCAAGCGATATTTTTCTGTAATTTTATCACCAATAAGGCCCCTAATTTGAAGCATTAAATAGCTTATTTGATTTTTATTGTGGGTAGCTCTCAAGGCACTCTCAAAGGCTACACTTTGTAACTTAATGTATTGAAAATATTTAATAATGAGGAATGGGGGATAATTTGCAAGTTTGCTAGGAGACGGCATAATAAGAATCGGGTCGAAAGGTTGGGGCCTTGATGAAATTCAATTCTCAGCCTACACTTTGTACCCGTCTTCTTTCATTCGTTCCATCTCTCCACTCCGTTTCGCCCGTCCGCCTTTCTGAATACCAAAGTTGCCGGCCAAACTTATCTTTGTCGTAATTCTCTTCGAAGCATATTATCTGTCCTCTTGGGCCTGTTGTTGCAGATAATTTTCGTTCGCAGGCGATTCAGACGCGGCGGCGGGGTCAAGATCACTTAACAAAGATCGCCCCTGCTCTAAAAATAACTTTGCAAATTTATGCAATCTTTATGTAATATAAACTTCGTACGGTATGTATTTAATGAATTAATTCGTTTAGGAGCGCGAACTATTTTTGGATAATTTGGGCAATTTTCCGGTCGGACTATTACACAGGCAAATTCCCTTATTTAATTTGAGTTTCGTAGTCGCTATGTTTAGGTCAAATTTTTGCTTGTTCTTGTTGCCTCTGGTCGTTTTCCACCATGTTGCTAATTCAATATTATATTGTCACATGTCAATTCAAACTAGTTAAATAATTTCACCAACATCCTGTTTTCCCCTTTTAGATTGTTTGCATGTAGTAGTCAAGAAAATGAAAAATATGTGGCTACCTGTCATTTTTAATAATGAAACTTTTAAGTCTGGACATTTTCCATTTTTTGGTGGTAATTTGTTAGTGAAAAATTTGAACTTTTCAATTTTAATCATCGATCTGTCCACAAAGCGTCGATAGAAGTATGAATGCCTAAAAATTTACTGCTAGTCACTGAAACGATTAAACTAAACTGAAAACGATGAATATCAAAGTGCATTTTCAAATATTCGTATGATGAAACTCTCATTACGTCCTTTTCACGTATAAATATATACATATACAAATAAAATGTCTTGACAATGAAACTTGGACAGGTGTTCCTATTTTGATGTCCGTGATCGAGACCTCTGAGAGTAGTTTGTCTATCCGAGTGACAGGTCTATTTCCGTCTGGCAAAAAGAGCAAACTGCTTCAGCTCACAAATTACAACTAGATTACTACCGTCCTTTCTCTTTTTAAGTCTTCACTTCAGGAGAACGTAAATGTTTGTTGTTTTGGTCTAATGTAATTCCAATGGAAATTCAATTTGAACAAGGGCCTAACAGCATTTTCTTAAGTGATGCCGAATGGAGTGCGCATATAAAACACTATGTTTAACATCTAACAGACACTTTTTAAAATCAAATAGGCGGAGAAAGCATGTTACGAAGTAGACACCAGTAGCAGCAACATCAGAAACACCAGGTTATTTAAACCGTTTCCTTTTTATTCTTATTTTCCTGAGTAGGTTGGAAAAATGAGTTTCCATTATCCGGCGGGATAAAAAATAAACGTGAGTTTCTTTCATACGGAAAACTCATCTAGGTCGAGTGCCTTTACACAAATCTTGTGCCTTTCTATCAAGTTCCTTGCGTTCTAAGTGCCTCAAAGTCTCTAACCTTTACTTGACATCAGTCGTCATGCTTGCTTCCAGAACGTATGCTTACCATTATGCTTCGAGATTGCCGCCCGGTCTCTTACTTACTAGCCGCTCCCTTACTTCGCAGTATCGTTTTTACTTGGTAACCACAACTTTCTTGCAATCCGCCATGTTATCAACCTCATTGCTTGCTGCTATCCCCGCATGTTCCCTAACAATCTTGTTTGCCATCAATTTTCCTTCGTTATCCAGCCTCTTTAGTATCAACCTTCTTCTCTGCAACAAAATCCATGTTACTATGAACCTTCTGGCTTTCCTAGAAGTTAGGATCGATGTAAAAAGCCTACGAATCCTGTGTCGTATCCCAGCCTCAAGGGAGTGCTCAAGTAAGGAACCCAGGTTTGTGTGAAAGAAACGTAAAGCAAGGAAGATAATTTCAGTCCTGTTGCGCGCTTCCTTCGGTGCGTAGCGGGAATTTCCTCCCTTGACCTCGAATTATTTATCAGCTTGTAATGTGATGGTCTGAGGCATATTATCCTCCAATCTCGTCTTCTCTTTTCCCCTTTCTGGAGCTAATGAAGAGCGTAAAAAGCTGATTTAGGGACGTTTACTTGATCATCCTCCTTGTAACAGAGATTTATTCATGGAAATCTGCATTCAGTGCCTTGGTTTGAAGAAATTTTGCAATTAATCATTAAATTAGGTTGAATATTGTCCTTTCGGGGTTTCTCTACAACACATGTCGGTGCAATATACAATCTGGTATACAGTACGCCTCTAGCGATTTCCTCAGTTCCTAATTCGGTTTGTTTCTAATAAATTTGTATCAAGGCAACTTTTTTTTGAGAATGAATGTATTCAATCTCGATCAGTTTTTAATACTGCCTGCATTTTTCCGATGCGCATACATTTGATGACCGAACCAGCACAAATTTATCTATAGCTTTGCAGCAAGAGTATTAAAAATGTCTCTTAGAAGAAATTGTTGATAGTTGCTCGTTGCTTAGAAAATGCGGTAAATGTTAGCTACATGCTAAAAAATCTTGATGATTTGAATATTAATATAAACCTATCAGTTGTCACTTATTACACTATTTAATTATCTTCACTCAACATCTTCACTTAAGTTGTTCAATTTACCGAGAAGCTTCTCTTATATAAATGCCTAAAATTCCAGCAGGGCCTCTTAAAACAATCCAGAACTGTTCAAACACAAACAGTTGATTCTTCAATAAGTATTTCCATTTTTTGGCTATGTGTAAAATTTGCAATTCCTATCGATTGTTAAGATAATTTTTATCACAAAGCTTTACGATTTTAGTCTTTTTAAATGGGCTCAAATGTTAATGCATTCTAAAGATGGAAACAGTAAGAGAAACAAAAGCGATTTCGCTTTGACCGTTTTTTTTTGTATCTCAAATTTCGAAGCAGCAAAAATGCGTTATTAAACAAAAATGCATGTAATTTATTTAAAATATGTACTGTATCATTAAAAAATACTGTCTGTTTTTCAGCCTATCCGTCGATAAATTTCATAATATCAGTTTACTAAAAGTTTCCCTCAAACCCATAATTCAGCTGTTAATTTTTAGCGGATACTGAAATTTATAGATTTTTTTATTCTACGGCCTCCTTATTGTGAAACACAAAATCTTAATAAATACACTTCCGTTGCTCCGATCGAGTAAAAACTTTGTTTATTCTAATTTTTACTGGTTTTTAAAGTATGTACAAATTTACAGTTCAATAGCTCTACTTTACCTAAAAAAATTGAAAACTGTCTAGATAAACACCTACTTCTGGTAGATATGTCTCAAAAATTGGTACTTATATACGATTTTTTTGTAATAACCATATACTAAATTTTTTGTCAGATAATACAATCTAAACGCCATTTTGTTTATACATTCAGACACATACACACAACGAAGGCATGGAAAAATGGCCAAAATTGATTCAAGGGTCTTTAAAATAGGTAGATCTGTTTGAATGATTTAATGATCGTAATATTTTTCTTTACTCAACTTCATACATATAATAGGACAGATGTATAAATATTATAATTGCGTTACATGTAACCACGATTTTTACAAAACGAACATATGCATTACCACGTACACGTGAATGACACTACAAAAGAAATTTTCCACAGCAATAAAAACACAGAAAATTAACCACCCGAATTAAAACGGCATGCCCAGTGAGTTTACAATGGCTGCAATAAATTTACTCCTTTTGTTTAGAGGAAAGACGGTGTATAATTGGTTCCACTTGCTAGCACTGGCCGTGACACTTCTTCGTTATCTAATTTTCTCATCCTGCTGCTTTGATACCTACCTCATCGGTTTCACTCGCGATGTGTCTACTAAGCGCCCCGCTCTGCACCGTCCCAATTCGTCGTGATCATGTAGCGTGCCCAACTAAATTATTCTATATTAGTTTCACAGCACTGTTTATTTTGGTAGCAATCCACTTTACGGAAATGGTTTTTAAATGAAGAAAAATACGGATTCTTGTCTCTAATTTCATTAGGTGTCCATTTCACAATTCTGTATGGTCGAATCACTGGAGAAGATCCTTACTTTACTGGTGGTCTTATCATGGGTCGTGGATACAAATTGATTCAGTTTGATTTTCCAGTGTAATTATTTCAGTTTGATTGCTAAAATGTGGTCGAACCGCAAAAAACGGGCAAGGTCATTTTGCCACTCCCGTATACTGTACAAAAAATATGACAGAGAAGATATTGCAGTCGTGAAGAAATCGATCTAGAGTTTTTGTCGAATCCTTATGAGGAACTCTGGGTGCATTTGGACAGCATACTGTTTGTGTCTACGTGTATAAAAAAACGATGGCGCTTAAACTGTTTGATATAGAAGGATTAATGGTAGGTCTGTATCTATTTGTAAAAAAAAATACGACCAATGAGAGTGCCGGTTAACAATTTTTAACTTTTATTAAACATGGTATATAAAAATAATTATTCCATCAAAAACAACTATTAATGAAGTTATTTGATGATTTCGTCAATTACGAAGGTATATCAACTTTTTGCAATCAGAAATATGCTGGTTTGCTGATAAATGTCAGAAATTAATGATAAAATATGGCTATGAAAATTAGAATGCGATGAAATCATTTAGTATTTTAAAGAAATAGGATTTAAAATTGGTACACAGAAATCTGTCGAAAATTCGTAACTTAGAAAAGACAGATTAGGAGGAATCGTCCAAATCATCTTAGATGTGAATCTTAGAAGTATTTTTGGTGTGTAAAATTTGGTTTTTATTAAACGCCGAGAGATGTTTTAGCACTTCCAGTCAATTAATCCAAACGAAATTAAAACCAAGAGCGTTTTCTCCAATCACTAGTACTGCGATATCGTCTTTGTTACAAGTCTTAGCTTCTGGAATAGTTTTCACAATGGATAAAACACTGCTTCCAGAGTGCCTTTCTAGTAATCTCTAACAATAATATTTCTATCAGATTATGCAAATGAATCGTAGGTATGTTTTATGCATGAAAAGCATAAATATTAACTAATATCTAAGAACTAAAGATGATCATTTTTTTATGATGAGCTGGTTGCCAGAAGCTTTTGAAGTATTCATTCAGAATAATTTTTAAATTGCAGCTTCTGTTTACTTCAGTTTTTCTGTTCATAATGATTTCAGGCATTTTTGAAAGCACAACATATACATACAAGACAGTTATTGTTAAAAACGTACACTGAAACATCAACATTAAAACACATTATTTCCAAAATTTGTGAAAGTACCATTTATCTTTCGCCTGCGTTCAATTATTACTAATATAAAAAAATGTCAAAAGACAAAGTGGAAAAATGGTAAAATTTTGAGTATCCTCACGTAAAATTGCCGTAATTGCATGATAAGTCATAGACATGATGCAGAAATCAAACTAGAATTTTACATTTTTCAGGTTTCTTAAGTATTGTTATTTTGTTGCACTAACATATTTCAAGGTGAAGTTTCACATATAATATTTCCAATGTGTTGTATGTCGCTAAGAAAGCTTTTTAAATACATTTATAAACAGTGTCTTGTGTTTATAGTTTAAAGAAAATTTTAATTAGCTGTCGCAGTTTGGAATAGCATTTAAAAAATTAGAAACAAAAACTT